>JAUUEB010480310.1:0-11146 GCA_032362205.1 Clione limacina | reverse complement strand
TCAATTTAAAGCTTTTTCATTCAAATTTGTTCTAATATAGACATTTAAGGCCTTTAATACAACATGAACATTTTTCGCTGCGTCAATAAAAAAAAAGTCATCAAGTGTGAGCTCACACAGGAGGGTGGGGGGGTCTGGACCTTTGTGAGGAAGGTGTGAGATATGGGGGGGGTCTAAAACCCCTAAAAAAGGTGTGAGCTGATATTTGAACGCTCCCTTAAGAGATTGAGATAAAAACGGTTGTCCCAAAAATAATTAACATAAAACATGATTTAATGTTTGCAGATTTCTGAGCTGGAGAAAGAAAAGCTTGACCTTGAGCGCCAGGTGAATGAACTCAAAGCCAAATGTGAACAGATTGAGAAGCGTGCCAATGAGCAGAGGCAGGTTGAGGAGAAGAAACACACAGAAGAGATTCAGTTCCTCAAGAGAACCAACCAACAGCTCAAGGTGAGAATAAATTCTTTATTTTTATCTCTATTTCATCAACACACTGTGAAGACTTTTTACTCAAAGACCTTTGTCATTTTCATTTCACTGGTTCTATATCTAGATAAAAAGTGTTATTTGCTTTAATGTAATATAATAGAAAAATGATTTAATAAGAGACAATCTAAATAAAAACATGAAGGAAAGAGTAACAAAATGTAAAGGAACTTCTTAAGTATTATATTTTATTGCAGCATAGTTTCAATCGCAAAAATTAAATGTGTACATTTTGTAAGGTTTGAACTTCTTGATCAACATTAGGTAGGTTATATTGACCGCGTTGCTTATTAGATGATTACTTATTCACAGAGAAATAACATCATTAGATATTATAAAGAAGATTTGTCATACAATGTTCTCCTGTGCTTAACTTCTGGTAAAAATGTTTTGTACTTTTTTTGCAATGAATTGTTGAAAATATATAGATTTGTTTTAATTTATGAATAGCATACAAATAAATTTGTCTTGTGTAAAAAAAATCTTATTCTTAAAATCTGTCACTTCTTATGACCCTAAACTGCTTTCATTCTTCACTGCTTTAATCATCTTTTCACCTTTCTAGACTTGTTACAATTTTATAATTGATCAATGATGTCTATAAAAACTCTCAAAAATGTGACAACTTAAATTAAAGAAAGCAGCAGTGAACGCAATAAGATTTTTTTTAAAAGCCCTTCATCTTAAAAAAATCAATTGTTCAAAAAGATTCACATGGTAGTATCAAAAGTATAAAAATGAATATATACAGTTGAATTCACTTATAATGAAATTGCTTTTAACAAATAATCAGTTATTACAAACAAACTAAAAACTACTTTAATATATCCTGCTTTGTACCATTAAAATACATTTCTTTTATCAAACTACGATTTCAAAGAAATCTCTTATAATGAGCAAGAATTAAAGAAACGGTTGAGCAAAACCAAGAAAAAAGAATCAGTTTGATCACTATTACGTGAAGCACAACAGCTGTTTCCAAGTCTTGTGATGCAAAGATGTAGACAAGGGTTTATTAGTATGGTTTTGTCAAGCTAGGGCCATGCATGCAGAGATCAGAGGATGTACATTGGAGGAAAAAGCGGAAGAACTGGTGGTCATTTTCAACAAGTTCCCTGATTTCGTAATTTTTATAAAACAAACCCAGTTATTACAAAAATGTCTTTGTTTCCCAAGCAATTCGTCATAAGTGAATTCACCTGTATATAATAAATAAAATAAAATATAGATGATTCTATATTCTGGAGTAGATTTACATTGGTAAGCATCAACTGAATGTATAATAAAACATACAAATTATAGTTAGTTCATGGCGCTGCGCTGACACCAGTTTTGAACTATCTTCAAGGTGTCCTTGGAAATTGCTGATAAAATGCTGGGTAATATCAATGAACGACAAAAGTGTATATATTTGTTTCACTACCTAAAGATTTGATAGAAATCACATTTAATTATTTATACAATGGCGATAAATTTGTGTTTGAGTTGTCTTCACACATTATACAGAGAGAAGGTGTTTGGGTAATAACTATGGACAATGAAAGTGTATATATTTGTTTCACTACCTAAATATTTGATAGAAATCACATTTCATTTGTATACAATGACAATAAATGTCTGTTATTTTCACACATTATACAAAGAGGGGGTATCTGTCTTTTCTTGTGGATCTGCTTAAGATGATGCATGCTCATTTTACAATCTATTATTTCATATCACATGTTAGGTTGTAAAAACCAATAGCAATGATAAGATCACAATAGATAAATTTATTGACATCCTGTTTCCCCTCTCATCAATTCCTACCCCCAATGTCACGAAACCGATTGTTCACAGAATGATATGTTTGCAGACCTGTCAGCAACCCACTAAGTGTGAAAAGGTGTAATCCTGAGTCCCAAAAAGTGAAATATCTTGACTTGCCAGATTTTTACCACACTAACTCTTTTGAGTTCTTGGCATAATTTCTATAACGCTTAAGTGTTTAAAACAAATTTGACTTTAAAGCTCCATACCTATCTTATCTAAGGTCTAGAAAAAAGTCCTTCTCAGTATTAAAAAGCTATTATCACAAGTATCAGTGGAGACAAAGTGTGCCTAGGTTGGTTGATATATGGGGTGTTGACTTGTGCAGGTTTAATAACAATTCGTCAATCGTTTTTATGATAAAACAGACTGCTTTGAATCACCTTGTAATGTTGTTTTTTACAAAATTCATCACAAACAATGTCAAATCTATGATTCAACATCAACAGCAAGATTTGCTTCTTTCATCCTTCTCGTGATCAACAGTCTTATTTCCAAGATATATATTTTTTATAGCTGACAATATCTTTAATGACACTCTTGCTACAGCTATTGGAAATTCCTACTGTTTCGTAAATACTGCTAGGTTACAGTTCCTTAAAAATACAGACAATAGATTGACTTGATCCAATTGACATAAAATATTTTTTTCTGTACATGTAAAAAAAATGCTTGGTTACAGATGATAAGAAACATTGATTTAACATGAATGATTGTTTTGTTGCTTTCTCACTTTGGTGGTCAACTTGATATATTATTTTGAAGATGAAAGTTTAGTGTAGTAATAGAGGCTCTACAAGTATAATATAACGACCAAAATCATAATTATTTACAGTTATGTGAAGCCATCTCAATCAATTGTCCTCTTCACAATCATATGCTTGCATTAAATTGCTTTAGTCTTATGAATAAAGTGTAGATGATCAGGTTGAAACACTATCATATATTGTCACTGCGCTACTATAATGGCATAAGACTACAGCAAAATGGAATTGACACACCACAGGGATCCCATCATCATGTTCAAAAATTTTACAAATGCGCTAACAAATCTCTAAGAAATCATTCCAAAATATTTATGACTTATAAATACACAAGGTCATCATGAAATCAAAAGCAATATAGCCTACCATTATTTTATTTCACCCATTGCCGTTGTGTGCTGTATCTATCATTTTATGAAAGATTTGTTTTCAATCAAATGTTGTATTTTTGTGGAAGTATACAATTTTGAATAATTGATGAAAGTCATTGAGGTTGATCTATTTGTCTGTGTGCCTTTGATGTGCTGCCATTTTTTATTCTTCGTCTTGATGAGGTTTTGAGATTTTCTGAATTTGAATAAAAATCATATTCATAATATATTACCTTTCAGAAATGCAAAAACATTTTTACAATTACAATGAGTATAATATAAGAAGAATATATAACTATATTTTTTTTGTTTTCCTATAAAGGCTGTTGTGAGTTCTCGAATTATATGATATGCTGCAACTTGGAGAGTGACCATATTGGCATACCTTGGTTTACAATTTTACTTATAAATGTGCATTGACATTGTAATGCAAACTTATTATCTTTACAAACCTAAGAAAGTTAAATATGACAAAAGTGAAAGGTTGACCACGAGTGGTTTAGTCAAAAGCGAATAAAATAGGTCATTAACCACTCAAATTAATCAAATACAAATGGAGACAGTTGATGTTTCGGAACCTCAACAGTCTCAATTTGTATTTGTTAAAATTGAGTGGTTAATGACCCACTTTTATTCACTTTACAAACCTACATAATTACTCAATGTATTATGAATGGCTAGAACACCCATGTGCCAGCAAAGTAAAATGTGTCAATGAAGCTAGATTGTTGAAATTTCATGTGTTTAGATGAAAAATATCAAAAGTGTCCATGTCTCTGTGTATAAGACATTTTCATACAAATCTTTATTAATTTGTTGAGGCAGTTCACACTAATAAAACATGATTCCTATTTCACTGTATTGTTGTAATTAAACAAATTTTTATCCTTTGTTTCAGACCCAATTAGAAGGAATCATAGCTCCCAAGAAGTAAGCAGCAATGATGTTATGTCGGGAGGGGTGGGCAAAGGTGATAATCAAGCAACACAGTCTTATGTGACAGAACAGGCGTCTAGTGTCAAGGGCTCAACACTGGCGGAGAGGAAAAATGCAAACGTTAAACAGAAATCTTTTAATGATCTGTTTAAACACTTACCTTGGCTTGTTAACGTTTCTGTGCAGTGTAACATCTTAGAGGATCACTTTTGAAGAAATACTCAACAGTGCCTCGCTTAAGAAAAGCTACACAGAACTAAAAAAAAATGTTTTGTGGACAAATTCTGTTTAAAATAGTTTTACCTTTTTAAGTTAAGGTATTATACGTATTTGAAGTATTCACTTTTATCTTATTCATTTGAACTTTAATCACATAATCACTTTGTTATGATTGATTTTAACGTATTTGATTCACAATGCTTTACTATTTTCATTGTGATTTTATGAAAGAGTAGTTTGTGATTCTAGTTTATATATTAAGATAAGCTTAAAGTGTTTTATAGCATACTAGATTAAACATTGTCCAGCTGAGCTAAGAACCTCTTTAATATCTCTGTCGTCAAAATGTTATAGTATGAGTTGTGATTCAATGTTCAAAGTGAAATATTTCTACAAAAGACTCAATGAAAAAACTGCTGTGTTATCTAATGTTCAAAACTGCTGAAGAGTTCTTATAAAAGTTTAAAAGGAAATCTTTTACTGTGATATATGCATAAATGTCAATAAATATACAATTTTACTCCACAAAATGTGTCTGTTTGGTTATTTCTTAAAACAATAGGTGGGGATTTATGCTCCAGATATAATGTTTTAAGTAGATTCAAGTCCTAATTGTTATCAGCCTACATATTAGGTCGTAGTGAACGTGTAGGATTGTATGATGTGAGGAGATTTTCTATGTATAATGGGGCAAGACCATTTAGCGCTTTGAAGCAAAAGAGGGCTATCTTGAAGTTAATTCTCAAGTGTACCGGAAGCCAGTGTAATTCTTTAAGAATGGGTGTGATGTGGCATGATTTTGGAGCTTTGACAATAAGTCATTAGATAACAACTGCCTCGAAGGTCTGTTATATATAAAGTATAAAGCCACTATCACCACCAAAGATGGAAACAAAAAGGAGTACATAGGGAATACAGGAAAATATTTCAAAGAAAGATAAACTGCTCATAAAGCCTTCATCAAAGATGAAAGAAAACGGCACGCCACAGAACTATTCGACTATGTTTGGTCAGTAAAAGAACTAGAAACTAAGATCAAATGGGACATTTTTAAAAAAGTACAGCCATATCAACCCTCAACTAGAAAATGTCAGATTTGCGATCAAGAAACGTTATAAATCCTTAGAAATAAAAGCGCCATATCCCTCAACTCCAGAAACTAATTAACTAATAAATGTTCACATGCGAGAGCAGCCAAACTCAACGCCGTGAAAAAAACCCACACAAAAAGATAACATTCGGCCCCTGAATTCACAAGAAGACGAAACTTAGCCCAGTCTGTAACAAAACAAACGAGATGCGTCACTTTGAGGAAGCTAATGATCGGTTCAACACCGTGAAAAAGTCTTTCTTTTCTAAAGTCATCACTCTGTGAGTAAAAATTGTATATATATATGTTTTATATATAGAGTTGAGATGCATAACTTGATATATAGTACACAAAAGCTGGTGCTAGTGCTTTAACAAATAAGTGAAGTTACACTTACCAATCATTGGAGCGCAGACCAATTGTTTCATGAATCAATAGGTCTATCTGTGACCGACCCGATACATTCATCAGTGCTGACTGCCGCCTGTTGTTACATAACACACGTAGTAGTTTGAGCGCATTATTTGCATAATTATTTGTTTTTGATAATGTGTTTCATCGTGTAGCCTGTTTTACGTCTCCGAAATCTCAGACTTCAGTTTAAATTTAACACTTAAACAAAAAATATTTAAAGAAGTATACTAGTAGGACATTGTATCATAATAAACAACGAGAACAAAGACAAATAAGCCGTACAAGAAGCAAGAAAAGACATTTATTCAGCGTTTTCAACCAATTTCTCATTGGAATAGAAGTGTAAGGGTGGCGAGTCTAGCCACCACTCAATTGTGGTCCACCATAATCTCCTTGTACGGAAGTAGACCCCGTGTTTAGATTGGAGTTTCAAGTCTAACAATAGTTTTTTTTTCTTATTGGACATTTCTTAGGACACTTTATACTACTTTCCTGAAAGCTGACCGGCATTGATGAACAGGGGAACAACCCGGCGTTCAATGGTTCTGCAAGACGTGCTTAAATCTCGGTGACTTTAGAGGACTAAAGTTTGCTGAGTGCAAAATGAGTAAGTGACAATAAGTACAAGTCATATCAATACTGTTTTTAGCAAAGTAGCCCAGTAAACATTTAAGTGCCAGTTATTTAATTGAGAAGATTGAAGTAATTTTGATACACTTATATCCCTTATACGCATCACCTTTCTGGGAGTTTTAATTTACAATAACATCCATAAGGAAACAAAATTGTATACTTAATTAGTTTATATTCGCTCAAAAGTATCCACAAATACAGTTGTTTGGCATAGTTTGAACCGAACTGCTATTCGGTAGCAGATGAAATGTGACCTCATCTGACAATCAAAGACGACAAAGCCCATGCTGTAACAAATCAATTTAATTCAACTTTGAATTAAAATGTTAGTCAACAAACACAAAGAAATAACATTTTGTTACGAAGCCTATGAAATTCCTAGGGAAAGAGTCATGGCTGTTGCGTAACACATTTAGCTGATAGGAGTATGAATAATATATTAATAGTGTATTTATTTATTAAAACGGCTCAAAGTTTTTTTTCGCAATGACATGATGGGATGCCAGAAAAAATCACCTTGACAAATTTCAAGACAATAAGCATTGCTTTGATAACAACCTTGCCATCTCTCTCATCATTGTCAGTAGGCTTGATGACCTCCTTTTGACGTTTTTTCCCCATACAAACAGGGGCAAATGTGACATAATATTTGCATTAGGGCTTATCTAGACAGAAAAATTGATAGTGCAGTGATCTTTAAATCTTCTTTGTTGAACTCACAAAGCCTGTTGTCACAGTGACACACACAGGGAAATCCAGCCTGGAAATATCCTCTCCCGCATTTGATTTCCCCAAATCGGCCTAGATTGGTATATAACGCCGCGTTTCCAAGGACATCCAAGCATGCTTCAAGCAAGTGAACTAGTCCGGCACCCAGACCCTTAAGCCACGCACCCCACTCGCAAATATAGCCTATATAATATTGTTCTAAGAGTCCCTAAGATTCTGAAATGAGTATTTCTCAAAAAAATGTTTACAAGGATTGACTAATTTCAACAGCCTAGTTTGTATCAAAATAAAGATAATCAAATGCAACTCCTTAATAAGTTAAAATATGCTAATTAGCTCATGTGCATATTCGTGATTATTCATGAGAAAATAAAATAAAATTTGATTTTTTTATTTGATTTTTATGCCAAATGTTTCCACGTTTTCTATGCACATGGAGACACTAATTGGCCTATACAATTCTCCAGAAAATATAGCATGTCTAAAGGGTTGTTCTATTTACGTCATTTCTTTAACGCGTCAAAATCTTTACCGCCGTATTAGAAATCCCCCCTCCCTGCTTGAGAAGTTCCATCTATCCTTTTTAAAATGCTTACTAGGAGTTAAATCAAGCACACCAACCTGTTTTGTATACGGTGAGCTAGGTGTATATCCTCTTTACCTTAAAAGACAAATTCGAGTTATTAAGTTGTGGTTAAAAATTATCAGCCCTTCGACCCCTATAGAATCGTATATGCATACAGTATACAATGAGCTTCTTATTGTAAACAGAGATAAGCCAACTGTTGTTACATGGGTTAGCCTTGTTAAGAACCTTTTGTATAAATCAGGATTTGGGTATGTTTGGGAAAACCAACATGTCCCCGATGAAAACCTCTTTTTAACAATTTTTAAACAAAGAGCCAATGATATTTTTACCCAGGAATGGACAGCTGAAGTGGCTCTCACTAGTGACAATAGACTATTCAAACACTTAAAAGAATGTTTTTGCTATGAATCGTATTTAGATTTAAACAATAGAGCCCTGAGAAATGCTGTTACCAAGATAAGACTCAGTTCACACGTATTTATGATCGAAAGAGCAAGATGGAGTGTAAGAAAACCAGTTGTGAGTGAACGTAAATGCATTGTATGCAATGTTGTTGAGGATGAGTACCACTGTCTGTTAGAATGTCCAAAGTTCACGAATGAGAGACGCGGATGTGTGCCAGATAAACTTCAAAAGAGACCAAGTATGTTTGAGTTCATTAGATTCCTAAACAGTATGAATCAAACAGATCAGAAAAAGCTAGGATTATTATGTTTTAAAGTCCAGAAAGAATACACGAAAGATTTATTTAAACAAGATTGAGAGTTTCTCGGCCTGATAAGTAAAACAATAAAAAGGTGACGAGTAAGAAGTGAGATTGACTGAGGAGGAGAGGAGCGTAAGAAATGAAGTGTGTGTATGTCCGACTGCAGCTTATTGACTTATCCTGTCTTGTGAATATTCACAATGATAAGGAGTATTTGTTTCATGTGTAGATTTAAGTGTTTTACCAATATCTCAATGATATGTATTGACAGTGTGAACAATATAATTGAGTATGTCCCATGTCGTGTGACATATTATTATATCTCAAATGGTTTGGTATTTTCATTGTGTTATTCACAAAAGGTATAGTTACTGTTCCTTGAGCTGGACATAGATTTCATTTTATTTCTTTACCAATGACTTTTACTGATGTAAGTTGGAAATGTCTAATGGGGGGGGGGGGGGTGAATGTATGTGTGTGGTGTTTTCAATAATGGGTAAATGTAGGTTAATATGTACTCTTTACTTACATTGTCCTTGGCGGAAGGACATTGGTAACATTTAGATCTTTATGTTCTTGACGAATGATTAGTGTGTGTGAGATTGCGCTTGTGTATTGTTTGTTTTACGTTTTTTCATTGTACTAATTGAATGTACTGTATATGATGTAAATGTATTAACTATGGCTCATGGCCTCATCAACAATTTGATTGTTTTTTTTTATGATTTAACTTGATGTGTAAATTTCTTTTATGTACGTCGTCTAGTATTTGCGTCCTATGATTGGACCTTACTTTTCATTCATTTACATCTCAATGAGATAGTATGGTGTTTATTTTAAACGGATATCGTATTTTCCTTTTTAATGAATTAGTGTTGTGTGAGGTTCAGTGAGTATGTAATTCGTTTCTTGTTACTGCTTTTTTGGTGTCCTATTTTCCCTTTTTTTATATATCATGTATATGTTATTGCAAATGTTGTAACTTTTTGGCTTATTGCCTAATAAACTATTTGATTGATTGATTGACCGTTATTAGCAATATCAAGGAATATTGAGACATGTGTACAGGGCACATGTAAGAAATGAAAAGTATGTGTCGACTTGTTACGAGCAAGGTTATACAAGTGACAGCTCTGACAATATGCGCCAGCAGATAAACGAGTCATACCCCAAGCGAGTCTTTGGGCGGAAAGAATATTTAAAAGGATGAAGACTGTCAATATAAAATTATTCAGTATGATAACTGAAGTCTGTGAGTATCATATTCCAAAAAGCCGAATGCTGTATTAATTGTTTATCTTGAATTCTTCGTTCAAAACTATTCTGACCTTCGAATGATGCGATTTTAACCGTTTTCAATGAGCGTTGCCTTTGAGGTAATCAGGTTGTTTACAGTATCTTTGGATCATTATGATGTCGTAATGTAACTCGATCTTATTCGTGATTCTTGTCTGACAAGCCCGTATTAAATAACATTATAAATGTGTGTCATTAAAAAAAATACCCGATGAAAACTGATATAATTTAGACATTGGAGAAGGGAAGAAACGACATGATCTTTAATCAGATATTCAAATTTCATTAATCTATCTATTTTTTTTTAAATTCTGTAAAGGTGGATCTTTATTTCTCAAATATGAATTCAAATTGTCATTTTTGAAATAGATAGGTGGTAGAAATATCGAAAGATAGCCCAATCATATACAATTTGTGATTTTGTAATAATAAACTGTATATCAATACATCGTCTGGCTGCGTTATCATGTTCACTTTCATAGAAGTAATTCTAAATTTGGAATCAAACACGATCTGTTTTCATTTGTTGTGGAAATTCTTCTGATTAATAATAGGTCAAATGTGTTTGCTTTGTTTTATGATTTTATCGCAAAGATAAATGATGGTATATGTGCAAGAGAAAGGTTGTTCTTTGAATCAATATAGTTAAATACCTACTTGAAAGGAATGCGAAAAATAATTTTTTCATCGTTTTATAATTTTTTCGTTTTTTTAATGAATGATCACTCAGAGATAAACTAAAAAAAATGAAGACACGAATGAAGTGATTCAAATGTTGTTTTTGCCGATTTTAACACCATGTATGCATCGTTCTTATCAGTTATAATTCAAACGAGTTAAAAAATAACTAAATAAACGAATTGTAATCGAACTAAATCACCATGAGACGCGAATGAAAAACAGAAGGATTCATTTCTTTAAAAAAGCCCGGATGTCCGGTGATCATTTACAGCGCTTTTAGAGAAAGCCTCATACATTGATATTACTGTTATTATTTTATAAGGGTTTTCATTTCTGTTGATAAAAGAGACAATGCATTCCTCAGATTTCCTTCTGTGCCGCAAAATCAATTTGTCTAATTGGCCCCGGAACCTTCTCCCATAGTGT
>JAUUEB010480299.1:0-11147 GCA_032362205.1 Clione limacina | reverse complement strand
TAAACTGACTTTATGAGGAGATAATAAGGTAACATTCATATGCACTTATGGAAAACAAGAACTTCTGTTCTATTAGACCTGTGAGTTTATCAATTGATTTATCGTTCAACATCCACAGCCCAAAAAGAACAGAGGTTTTATTTGCATCTGATTTTCACTTTAGACAATTTTAAAATAAAGATATACTCTATTATTCTCGACCCTTTCTTGCGTGACTCGATCTCGTGGTCTCTAGTACATCAAGAGACCCCCACATGGGCCACACAAATAAAATAATGAACTAATCGCTAATGATTTTAGCTACATAATGCAGGATCACCAAAAAGCACATATCGAGCCAATCGCCCAAATGTGGTTTCTGCAGTTTTAATATATTCCAAATCGGCATGTTTCGGGTAATTTCTTGTGTATAGATGGGCTGCATAAGAATCTCCAAGACTGCAGTATTTCAAGTAAAACGACAGAACATCAGGATATCCAAACTTGATGAATATTGGTCCAAGAACGCTGAGCTGAGAAAACAAGAACAAACATGTTATCTTAAAAGTGACGCTTATGATATAATGAAAATACATTAAATAATTATATATTTTATATATCCCCATAGAAAAATTAACCTTGCAGTACTGCTTATTAATGTAATCCTATATAACATACATTGAATTACATGAAAATGATACATGATAATACTATTTACCCACCTTTAAGAGAGACATTGCGTTGGTAGGATTCTTCCTTTCATCAGTACCCTGGCAAATATTGTAACCAAGGGAAACATGATGAGAGGAAACATCCTCCCAACATAGTGTCTCCTTTAAAGGTTAGTAACAATCTATATTAATTTGCTGCCTAGTAGCACTCTACGTAGGGATTAGTCATCTCTTCATAAACATGATGAAACAAAGAAATAATAAATACACTATAAATATCATTACAACGACATGAGAAAACAACAAACAACATTGGTGGTCACCACGAGACCAGGACTCGTTGTATTTGAACCCATGACCTCAATGCCCATTTATTAAGATAAAGTGCTATTATTACACCAAGCTTACATTAAATAACTAACGATCTTCTAAAAATTAAGCAGATGAGGGGGAAGGGGGCGGATGCCAATCTTTTCTGATAATTAAAAAACTATTTTGAACATAATCTTGAAATTCTAGTATGCTGACAAAATATGAAAAGAATTTCATCAACTATTTCCTGAAGAAAGTATGTGATACAGTGATAACTAACTAAAAAATCTAAAATGTAATTAGGGTCACCTCAGTGTGTGGATATAATTTGACAAGTTTGGTCAACAAGAGAACAGAATGCGAATTCCAAGACACACCATCATATGTGTCCCATTTGGCCAGCCAATCCTGGTGAAACAATTTGGTTAGGGTATACAAAAATGAAACAAAATAGTCAAAATGTTAAAGAAACTACAGAAGTATAGTCGTATGTCTAGCTTCAGTACGCGTGCACCCCCAACAAGAACGTTACTTCTTAAGATTTCGTGTTCCTAATAACACACTGACCAGGAATTCAGCCAACGTAACAAAACAGATTCACGCTCACTTGCAAGATTACTGTACGAGTCATTAGTCTTCAGATGTTTTGGTGATACCATTATATGTTCAGAACATTCTTTTAAAACATAAAAATACACGGTTTTACATAATGTTACTAAGAAAAGTGTGGCCATTGCTAGCAATTTAAAAGGCTTTGATACATCATTTTAATAATTTTTAATGTGTAGTTTCCATTGCTGACAATATTCCTGGAAGACAATCAGTGGACGTTGGAGGTCGCGTTCTGATTTAACAAGCAGAACCGTATCATCCGCGTATAAAAGAGTGAAAAGTTGTAACATTAAATCTATGTAGTTGTCTTGCTCTATGCCTAAACCTTTGTTTGTAGCTCTTTAAATCTAGTGGACTTTCAAGGTCATTCAGGTAAACAGCAAAAATCAGGCATGACAAACTGCAACCTTGTTTTATTCTAATATTGCTGATACAATCAGCTGATTTCAGTCCATTACACCTTATGTATGCTTTTGTGATGCTGTACATAGATTGGACAACTTTAAAGAACCTTCTCTGGATGTTACTCATGAGCAGCTTTAGTAGCATACCTTGCCTCCATACGGTGTCGTAGGCCTTACTCAAATCTAGGAAAGCACAACAAAGTGATTTTTGTCAATCTTGAAGTGGTTCCAAAAACCTATTAGAAAAAGGATAGAATCAGATAAAAGAGTACAAGAGAGAGGCTGTACCACCATCAAATCTATAAGGTTTATGTTGTGCAGTTCTGCACGTCCAGGCATTAAAGGTGCTTGAATTTAAGACATTGTGAAATAGAATAACATTCTATAGATATTCATGTAAAAACGAAATGCATCTAATTTTAAAAAAATGCAAATGGGTGTGATTGAGCGTGTTTGTGATTGTATGCAAATGAATCTCGTATGTCCATAGATATGTATGTATAATAAGCTCGTGTCGGTACATGCGATTTGAAAGAAGTTCGAGGAAATGTGAGTCGGCCAGAAGGGAAATAATATGAGAGGCCTAACAATGATTGGAAATATATATATATCAAAATAAACACATGTACAAAATGGGAAACCTAAACAAGGTGCTAAAGAAAAACAATGCCACACCGTGCCAAAACAATGTCACAACAATGTCAAAACAATATTAAAACAATGTCAAAACAATGTAAAAACAATTTCAAAAAAAATTCCAAACAATGTCAAAACAATGTCAAAACAATGTCAAAACAATGTCAAAACAATGTCAAAACAATGTCAAAACAATGTAAAAACAAAGTCAAAACAATGTCAAAACAATGTCAAAACAGTGTTAAAACAATGTCAAAACAATGTCAAAACAATGTCAAAACAATGTCAAAACAATGTTAAAACTCATGCCAAACAATGTCAAAATAACAACAAACAATGTAAAAATAGTTGCAAACAATTGCAAAACAACGTCAAAACCTTGTCAAATCACAATGAATGCAAAGTTTGAGTCAATTTAGATAGACATCACCCCCACACTAGATTTTTTTGGCATGAAATGATAATCATAATATCGCATTTATATATAATTTGAATATAATTGTGTATAATAAAAGCATTAAGTGCTTGCTACCCTTTCCTAAGTTCACAGCTATCTACATAATATAATTCAAAACTTGGCAGTGGTCTTTTGCTAGTGGGCCCTGCATTATTGCAATACATAATGCTCCACCCATGGGGGCACCTGAAAAAAGGCAAGTTTATAATCTTTGCCGGGCATCGTGTCCTTAAAGGTGGCTCTGCTCATGATTTGGATGTGTGTCAGGTGGTATGGAAACTGCGGGAGGAGGGGGAGGCAGAGCGAGCGGTACTGTCGGTACCCCCGAAACCGCAATGCGCTCTGGTGACAGCTGAGGATGACACCGGAATATAGCATGCGGTGCATGCTCCTGGGCTACAACACTAATGTAAGGATGTTCCAGGATGCTTATGGTAACCTATGTTTAATTAACATATACATCCGAGAAAAACGCGTATGTAATATTATATTTTCCTATGTATTTCAATCAAAATTATTTCTTACATCGACGAGAATTGATGTTTTAATTATATTCAACAAACCATCACAGCAGATTTTGGTATAACCCTAAAAATTGGAAAAAATAAATGCACTAGAGGACTTTAAGGGGCCCAAACTCATAGAATATGTAAATTGTAGGTTACCTAGTACACCCCTGAGAACTTAAAACCAGCATGAAATTATTTCTTACAGGTTTGTCAGTGTATGGTTACATAATTTCATAACTGCTCGGACTATTATCAATATGACACGCACCATATATGATTATTGGATTATTCAATTTAAAATGTGGCAAGACAAGAGCAGCTGGCTAAAGAGAGTCCAAAATGGAAGTGCCCGGCTGCGTATGTAAGGGCAGTCCTTCTAAGTCTTGAAGATATAACTTCAGAACCAAAACGCCTTACTCCAGAGATGGCACAAGTTCGTCGTGTTTGGCGTGGAGCGATTGCATCGTTAAAAGTCAAACCCACGTAGTACATATGACATATGACTGCGAATATAGACATACGAGTTTAAATGATGCTGATGTTGAGGATGATGATGTTTACATATTCATCATCAACAGTAGCGTGACCTATATAAGATATAAGTACGTACTCCTGTGATCTACTGCCACTATTGCACAAGTTTTTATGGTGAAAATCTTAATATATATAATGATATGTCTATTTTCCCTTTTAACCAAACGTATGTTCACATTCTTGTCAGAAAAACACCTACTATTTATGTAGTTTATTTATGTCATTTCGTTTCTCATCGTTGTTTTCTTTGGAAAAACATCGTTTTTATAGTAAGTCATATTTGTTATCTTTTGAAACACTTTGTTTTTTTAATAAGTATTGCGTGCCTTACTGTTGTTTTATGCATATTTCTTAGAAAGCCCTTTTTTTATTATTATAGTATACACATCACAAATTAAACGTTTGAGTCACAGATATTAATCTTGAGATTTGTGTTTCGTTTCACTTACAAAAGCATTAAAAATTTGATTCGATGAATGAAAAATAAATATCTTCATATTTTGATTATGTCTTTTCAAATATGACATCTATGTTATCAATGATTGGACATTCTAAAACGTCGCCGTTAAATTACACACTTAGTCGGGAGGATGAGGGATTTCTCTCCCCCCCCCCCAAATGAGATAATGTTATAATTATTTTATAATACTCAAAAAGAGTTAGAGAGTGAAAGAGAAAGAGATTTAAAAAGGTATGTACAAAATGTTGAGCCCATTCAATTGACGATGCGTTTTTTCATTTTATTTTGTAAGATAAAATATTTTGAAACAGTTTATAGCGAAGGCATTTCGTAATATAAAAAAGAAGGGTTTTTTCTTGGGAGTTGTAGATCGACAAGTGATACTTTTCTCATAGTTTCATGTGTTGCGGATCGTGTAGCGATATTTATTTTTTTGATTCAAAACCTAATTTTTGCACTCTTAAAGTTTACAATTATAGACGTCGTTATTCGTTTTCCCTTCCTTCGTCTAGCCGTCATTGTTGTGGTTTCCCGTCCTGCGTTTAGCCGTCATTATTCAGTTGTTCGTTCCGACGTTTTTTGTGTTAATTGGTTTATGTAAAAGAAATAATAAATAATACTCTCACCTTCTGTCCTAATTGGCAAATCTGTCTTACACGTACGGAGAACGGGGCATCTACTATACATTCTAATTTGGCTTAATCAATTAAAGACGTGTTCTAATCTATTGAGTTGGACATTTGACAGGTCAATTTGAACTCCCAATTCACGAGTGTAAGAGTTTATACCACAGCTCCTTGCGAAAATAGAACGGGTCCATAGACTCCCTTTAGCGCTTGATGTGCTAATGGATCTTCATCGTCGAATCAGAATAAATCAAATAAGCCTCGTTACAGCACAAACTTCATAAATTGGAGTTTTACTTTTTTATATTCCTTTGATGGATGTGTCAACATGGAAGTGTTAGTGTTGATCATAATGTTTTTTATTTAAATATGATGTGTACGTTTGAATACGTGTATGTATGCGCTTCTGATATGTGTTATTATGTGTCTAAACACCTAGTTAAATTTATTGTTTAACAACCTGCGTAGAAAATGTATGTCTTACATCACGTGACAATTGTTCAAATGTCATTACACGGCTCTTTAACTTAACATCAGTGTCATTAGGAACTCCTCTTATCTAACGAATATGCCACATTTCAAGTAATTGCAAACTTGTGTCTAGCCTGCAATAAATTACTGTTGCCTTTTATATGCTTTTATCAATCAGATTGTAAAGTACTTTACGTAATTGATTCAACGAAGATAGAAACCCCCGACAAATAAAGTGGTTTATAAACTACCGTTTACAGATTTCCTATTAATTACACATCGATCAAACCTTTTTCTAGAACAGATAATTACGTTACAGCTGCGATGCTTAAAATCTGGCATTATTGTTTTATTCAATTCTCTCGACATTTACTGCTCACGCTACCGCCATCATTGATTAAATAAGGCATACTGCTGCTAACCAATATATTTAACCCCTGCTCCTTGATAGTTTCCGATGTAGACTGCAGAAATATATTAATTGTGATTTACGTGTGGTTTGACTTTCCCGAGTATTTGTTCTTTGTATGTTTCATGTCTAGCATGTTGTAATATATATAATCTTTTTGTGACTAGATGTCACCCAAGGACGCAGTTTTTACCTAATATTAGAGAATTGTGCAGATAGACCAATGGCCAGACAATGAATAAAAACGAGAAAATTGCATCATTTCATTATTCCTTGTTTTGTGGCAACATACTCGTTTACATAGCAAGAGGGCATTGGTTCAGAAATAGAGACTGCTCTTAAGCTATCAACAGTGCTGTTCGTAGGTTTATTTTACGTTGTAATTATTATTAGTATAGTGTATATGATAATTATGCACAATTTCCATGTGAATCACGTATATGTTCATGTATTTACAGCGTTGTAAAAGTGAAAGCTTTACGAGGGCAAACAAAGATATCATTATAAATATTATTATTGTTATACTTCATTTACCTTTTTTCGTCATCCGGGACATGCTGCTGGTTATTATGTCTTAAAATCATTTTTTTGCGTTACATCCAACATAGAAGACTTGATCTTATGTTTTCTTAAAAGTAATGCAATTCTGTAGTAGCTTTGAAGGTAACAATAAAAGTAAAGCTGTGTCCAAAAGAATACCTCAAAGGGATTCAATCCCTAGATCTCTCGCATGATAAGCGAAAACCGTACTAACTGCGCTATTGAATTGTATTCTCTAGGTGATACATTATTACATAATTTTTAGTTTAATTACAATAACTATCCACCCGTAAAATGGCACATTGTTAGTCACACAATACAAGCAATTGATCTATCTGTCTTACTTACTTTTTTTCTGTAGGTGTTTACTGAAGAATTAGCCATCAAGACATGAATCCCGAAACAGATCAGACTTTATAATTTAATATAATAATATTTTTTTGATATAGATCTTTGTTTAAAGAAAATATAACATGTACATGTCTGATTTGTTTTGTTTTTGTAATTGTTAAAGTTTCGCAACTGCAAAACCTGCTGTTCATGATCATGGCGCGTTTTTTACATAGTAAAAATAAAAAGCTCACAACTTTTCTTACAGTCTTTTAAGCTTAACCAACCACACATTTAGCAATATCCATCAATATTTTGCCAAAGTTTCAGGTTGATTGAATCAAAACTGTGGCTGTAATCCTATTGGATACAAAAACACAAATTTCATGATTCATGGCGCGTATTTTACAGATAAAACATAGTAAAACTAAAATAGCTTGTAACTTTTCTTACAGTCGACCGATTGTAACCAAAATCTTAACCACACATCTGGTAATATTTACCAACATTTTGCTACGTTATTGGTCGATGGAGGTAAAACTGCGGTTGTAATCCTATCGCATACTCATAAATAAATAAAGACACATATTTTGAATCTTATAATGAAGATCTTTCAGAAAGGATGCCATTGGCGCTACTTGAAACCCTCTGCACCTTACTACAACTGCCCACACTCACACGTTCCAACCATTTGCCTTTAACTACTCTCTTATTATGGCATGATTGGTCATCTTTCTCTCCCCTGCTGCCTCGACATTTTCTTCACATGGAACAGTGAGTTAAATAATATCCATTATCTTTGTTCTCTCAGATACAAGTGTCATGTCTGGTCTAAGGTCAGTCTCTGTCACCTCCACTAGAACCTTCAGTCTGCTGTACAGATCTACCTTCATTTTTAAGTCTGCTGTTAATTCTAGCTAATTGTATGGCTCCTCTAACTTTTGTCCAGGAGCTTCCAATGCACCTTCTCTCACGAACTGATGTTCTCTTCTTTGTTATTTTATGCTTTTGACATCAACATATTTGCATTCATTTCTAGTCTAAAAAATATTAACAGAGAAAAAAACCCACATCCAATCAAGATCTAAGGTCTATCAAATATCTAAGTACCTTTCAAAAAGCAGTTTTTCTAACAACTTTCTTACATCTAAAAAGATCCTTTGAGAAACTGCCAGCGTCTGTATTACTACAAACTTAGCTGCATATTTTCCGTGTTCGCGGATATTTTCGGTTTTGATTATAATATAGATAATGATGCTTACATTAAGATTCTGATTCATCAAATTAGTCCGATCGTTTCTATGATCAATAATGAATGACATGTAATGAAAATAGTTGAATTGCTTTAAAAACGAAGACATGAATTTCTTGTCTGGCAAAGCCGAAAGTTTAAGCTTCATTTTATTTGAGTTGTGAGTTTATTTTGGCTAGGATTGAGTGAGTTTATATAAAGATGGTCAAGTAGCTTTTGATAATATTTTGTATTTTCATTGCTCTGACAATTGTTGAAGTCTAAGCTTTTTATTTATTGAATGAGCGTTATCTCCCTCCACAGTCGGCAGTTTTTCGCTAGTCTCTAATGGCATCAGCAAAAGCTCGTGTATGTCCATCTTTCAACTGTTCCATGAAGTATCATTTTTGATAATCCCGTTGACCTTGTTGTTTGGTCACACAATTTGAGCTTTCCTTTTGACAATCAAAGATTATGCTACATAACATTATTAAAACTGAATTTTCATCGTCAAAGATAGTGCAGAATAAAATTAAAATAGGGAGGGAAAAATTGCGGGAGCTTTGTACTTAATTATTAGGTTTTACGACAAGAGTGACAATTAAAGCAGTACTTTTATTTGTCTTTTTAATCCCCCACTATGGTGCCCTTTTTGGTAACTCTTTCTTAAATTATTATTATATAATGTATTTTCATCGAGCATAAGTTGCATTCAGGGTCTACGCTTTAATGTTAATACAACGAACTGTTTTGATGCGGTTTTGTGTCAATTGACTACATCTCTGAAAACAATTTTAACAACATTTGTGTCCGTTTTGTTAAGATATCAACCTGACAGTCACGTCGAAAATGGATGTTGTTTAGATGTAGGTCTTAAAACAGGTTACGTTATACCGGAGTCCAAATTTGATAACAGTTTCACTCACAAAGGATGTAAATGAAAAAAGTTGCGTGAAAAGACAATTTCCGACGGAAGTGACACTACGAATATTGAAACATTATAGCCTTTGAAATCGTATTTGGCCTTGCATCTTCTTCATGGCTATTTTTTGCCCAAACTTTGTTTCTATTTTTGATTATTTAGTCTTAAAAAAATGACCTTGAAAACACTTTCATCTATGGAAACTTAAATTCCTTTAAGACAGATTATTTTCTTACGGAAAAAAATATTATTGTTGAATAAAACATGTTCATTAAAATATACCTAAAATTGTCATCAATCTTCATTCCAAGTTCTTAAATGAACAGTGCACAATCGATGTGCTTGTTAATGTGCTTAGCTAATCAAGTTTACAGGCAGCTTCTGAATGACAAAGTAAGTGCCAAAAACCTTGGTCCCTCTCTTGCCAGTCACCGAAAACACATTGCTCCTCGAAGACAGAAAGATATATCTTCTTGTGACACCTTGCAGATGAGCCAAAATGTGTACGCCTGGAGTTTTGCAAACATCTATAAGTAAACGTAAAATTATCTTATTACCAAACTGTCATGATTTGTGATGAAAATGCTAGAAATTGCTATAGAAGTATTTTAATTACAAAACAACTAATTGAAAATTGTGGCTGAAGAATATTTGCTTTTTTTTAGGCTGATAAGTTTAAAAAAATAAAGTTCATAATAGTCTAGTCGTTTAGTGAAACACTCGTTACCGACTGGACAAAAGCATGAAATTTGGCACACGGCTTCTTAAGTACATATACATCAAATTTGGTCGAGGAGACCGGAAAAAAACATCCTAGTTATGACGTATTTAACAAATTCAAGATGGCCGCCATTGTGCACAGTAGTATATCTTAAAATAGGAACAAATTATGATATAATTACACTCAAAACCCGTTTTTAGTATTTTTGTATAGTGATAAACTCTTTTACATTAACGTTCAACCAGAGGAAAAAACTTTAATGTTTCAATTAATCAGTAAATCCAAGATGGCCACCAAAATACGTAATCGTATATTTTAATATACGAACAAACTGTGATCGAATTACAATAAAAGCCTGTTTTAGTGAGTGTTTTGTGGTAAGAAAATCTTTTATCTCATAGTCCAACCAAAAAAACAAATTAAAAATGTATAGTGTTATAAAAAAAATCCAAGTTGGCCGCCACTGTACACAATGGCATATCTTAATATACAAACAAAGTCTCACAGAAATACATTATAACATCTAACTTAATGGGGGTTTTATGAGGAGAAACTCTATTTCAAATAATTTAACATATTTTATGTGTGTGTCTTTAATCCAAGAAGAGTAGAAAACTGTGGTTCAACATTTTGAATATTCTATGACAACAAAACCAGTTAAATGATATGCTCAGAAATTGTGTTAGTCTGACTTGAGTGCAAAAAGTGCAGAAAACTTTGGTTTAGATATTTTAAATACTCTATGGCGACACAACCAGTCGGAACGACATGTACAGTAGGCTTTGTAGGGGTGCGTTATATTTAGACAAGAAATACAAAAAAATCATATTTTGTAGATATAACCAGAATGACATGCAGGAAATGTGCTAGTCTGCAGTATGGAAAACTTTGGTATAGATATTTTTGAATATTCTATGGCGACAAAGCCAGCCGGAACGGTCATGTGCAGGACTGAGGAATTTGAATTTGAATTTGAGGAAACAACCCGTCTTTCCGCCAAATGCGGGTAAAATTCGGCCCTGGCGTGTAAAATCCAAAAGCTGTCCGCCAAATTGGCGGGTGAAATTTTTGTGGTCACCGGGTCCCAAAATTACTTTTAAATGCAACATTTAGCTTCCATATCTCTTATATTTTCTTCTTCTTCTTCTTCTTCTTATTGATCATTCGCTTTAACCTCGAACTGTTGTTGACTGATTATTTTTTTGCGTTAGCGTACTGCTTTTAATACATTGATGGTTTTTTTGCCCAACACATGTTTTGCGTTAACACTTTGGTGCTTCCCTTCGCCCAGAGGGCGGCCGCTATCCGTCTTCAGAAGTACTC
>JAUUEB010480298.1:0-14145 GCA_032362205.1 Clione limacina | reverse complement strand
ATACAAATCACGCGTGTCTCAATAATGATACAAATCACGCGAAGGAAAAAGCATAAAATTCAATTGTTAACTCGTTGAAGTAAATCCAGACCCATACGCTACAAAAAACCAATTCAAAGCCAGACAATTAAGTTATATAATATATTATGTTATCAAAACAACTGTGTATGTAGGGAGTGAACACGCTCATATATTGCTTAACATTCATCACCGTGAATACACAATAATACACAATACACAATAATACAGAAATTTACAAAAACCCAGATTGTTGTTTGTTACACAGCTATAAATTAGAGAAGGTTTATGTATCAACAATGGTGAGAGAAGGGGGATAATAACCGATAACTCATTAAGTCACCGGGATATAACAAACATATTTATATTTAAAAAAATAAAATGCGTTTTAGGGTTAAACAAGGTTGACATTGACAACGAAAGCAGGATTTTATCAAACTGGATATCAAACGGCAGTATGGTATACAGATTATATAGTATATAGTGTGCACTACAATCATGTGATATAGTGTGCACTTCAATCATGTACAATCATGTAATATAGTGTGCACTTCAATCATGTACAATCATGTTATATAGTGTACACTTCAATCATGTACAATCGTGTAATATAGTGTACACTTCAATCATGTAAAATCATGTAATATAGTGTACGCTTCAATCATTTACAATCATGTAATATTGTGTGCACTTCAATCATGTACAATCATGTAATATAGTGTACACTTCAATCATGTACAATCATGTAAAATAGTGTGCACTTCAATCATGTACAATCATGTAAAATAGTGTGCACTTGATGAGAAATATCTCTCTTCTAAATATGAAAATAGAAAAATTAAATGAGGAAAATGGTAGAAAAGCTCCAGTGGTAGGCAGAGGCGGGGTTGTAGTTGCTGGAGTCGGACGTTGGCGGGCCAGACATGTGGGTTAGTTATTTGCAAAATGGAAACATCAAAGGGGTATGTTGAACATCAAACAGATTTTTGCATTGGGTTGAAGGGGAAGGCTTAATCTTCGTATCGCGCGATTACACCTCCCTCTACCCCTCCCCTCTACCCCTACTCATTTGCCTCTTTATTTTTTTCTTGATTTCACATTCACACAGCTCTTTTTCTCTTTCAATCTCTTTCCAATTTACAGTGTGGGTTAGTGAGAGGAAAGAATTATAGCTGTTAAAATATGTAAGGGT
Source organism: Clione limacina (assembly GCA_032362205.1). NCBI lineage: Eukaryota > Metazoa > Mollusca > Gastropoda > Pteropoda > Clionidae > Clione > Clione limacina. The sequence goes on along the minus strand of JAUUEB010480298.1, from coordinate 12,935 downwards.
AGATTATCAAAAGAATGAAAATAAGGAGAAATTAGGACGTTATTTGATGTACTTGAGAGATCCAATGCTATGAGAATGAGTCTAGTTGAGTAAGAGTGTTGTGAATAATGCGTTATCTACCATTTATTTAACTGTCATTACATCAAACTATGGTTCGTCTTAAATAAAGTTCTACAACATTTCAAGAACTACCGCACGGTTCACTTTCTATTCACATATTATCAACGATCTTAAATGTTAGATACACAATATTTTAAAAAAAATGTTGAAGCAGTTATTTGGTACTTTTCGGCTTGATGCCACGACATGAAACCTATGACGTGTATTCTGTTGAGAACAGTGCGTCATAAACGGCACTGATTGGATAAGATCATTTCCCACATATAAAACAAAAACTTCCATTGTAAAAGCTTGATATTTTGTCAAAAGGAAACAACCATAACATTGATTAGCTAAATGATGCAATCATCCACTCAACTCTAAATGATACAATCATCCAGTCAACTCTAAATGATACAATCATCCGGTCAACTAACATTTAAATCAACATAACTTTAAATACTGGATGATAGTGATAGGTATTAAACATTTCCATGTTAAAAATAAATATATCCTTAGATTAAAAATATACAATTATTCTGCTCAAAATTAAATTTCAGTAACAAAAGTCACGATACAATCTTTACACTGAAACGATAATGAAAATGAAACCCAATTGGTGATAGAAAGGCAAACAGGAAACTTCGATGTCAGAAACAGGGAAAGAAGGCAAAAGATAGTGTTTGAAAGGAGAGAGACACATTCACATTCACACATTCACACACACACACACACACATACACACACACACACACACACAACGTTGGGTAGACAGTGTTGTGGTCGAGTAGGTCGGTAGAATACTTGAACATTTTCAACTATTTTGAGTAGTCACTTAAAAATAGTAATCATTAGATTAAAAAATTAAAAGTTTTAAAAGTGAAACATTACTGCATTATTTCCATTACCATGTAACAAAATTGAAGAAAATGATAAAATGTATTAAACAATTGTGTAAAAAGTAAAATTTATTTTAAAAAAAATCAAAGTTGAACAAAAAATGTATCAGAAATAGAACGCAAAATATGTTGATTTCTTTCCCAACTACTCGAAGACTACTCGAGTAGTACTCACATAATTCTACAATTTCTCGAGTCGAGTAGAAGTAGCGAAAAAACTACTTGAGAACTACTCTATTCGAGCACAACATTGTGGGTAGATAGACTGATAGACTTAACAAAAATAAATACTTCCTTGTAAACTACAACACATCCACCCACTCACCACCCCCAATGATCACCTGGCCGTACAAAGATATCAGCAGTCACGTCCTGTAATCATATCTAATCAGCAAATATCAAAACTAAAATTAATGAAGTATAAAATCTCCCTCTAATAACCGGCTTTTGACGAGGCTAAACCTGTTAATTTAGTCTGAGCGAAGTCTTAAAGTCACGACGGAGAACATCAAACAAATACAGAGACACATCAACATCTGTAATCCGTGAAGATAATGGTCAGATTGAGAAACTTTTTAATGAGATAGGAGAAAAATTGTGGAAAAACTAGAAATCAATATAAAACCAGCAGAAGATAGGAGTGAGTGAGGCAATGAAGAAACTAATTTAAAGTTGTTGCTTTTTTAATAAAGCATAAGCTCGGAAAATGTAACAATCTTCACGGGAAGAAATGTAAAAAATGGCAACTTTCCAACTTAAGGAGGTTCTTTGAAGTGGGACCTTTGAACATGTGTCGAGATAGCTTAGTGGTTAGTGGTTAAGAGCATGCTGCAATATTTATATAATATATATATATAAAGTTCTTGAGAGACGTCCAAGATTGCTGTGGGTTAAATTCCTGGCGTTATCTTTCCGACCTTAAATATAATATCCTCATTACTTATTGTACACGAAAAACATAGTAACATTGTTTTCGTTTTTCCGATCAATTTCTAAATCGGTGGTTTCCCTCAGTTTTATTTCTGCTTAGTTTAACGGTATTCAAGAGGGTGACCAAATAAAGTCCTGAATTCGTTTGTTATTTCATACTATAATATATTTCTGCACAATGTAAACAGGCGCGATATCAGGACTTTGAAAAGGTGGAACAACATTGGATATTATCAAATAAATGGCTGTGAAGCGGCCGAAGTTTTTAAAACTAGTTATAAATAGTGCCAATTAAGAGCAATTTGGATCTCAAATGTTGGAATACTCCCCCAGGATTCCCTGGTTACGCGCCTTATTCTGGAAGTAATGGGCATCAATAGCTTCATCTGAACTCTGCATTAAAGACATCAATCATCACTTTCAAGCTTGAACTTCAAAAGAAATCATAACATTCCAACTTTAGGAGGCACTTTGAAGTCGGACCTTTGAACCTATTACCCAGCGCATAGACAGCTTCCTTCTCTAATGTGTCATATTCATACAAACACATGCTCACCAGGCACAACAGAATCAGCTAAACTCTAAATCTAAAACGGCTTGGTGGCTAGAACGCAAACATAAATATATGAATAATTCAGCCAGATATGGGTTTAAACCATCAATCTATGACAAACGAGAAGGCAAATTTACACCTTTGCTATCGTGACAGTATCACATTTATCCTATGAGGACCGCTGATGGCGACAGGAAAGCCAGATAAAGTTTTTTAAATGTAGGAATGTAGCACATGTGAAGACACCTTCAGAACTACACCATGTAGAAATGTGTCACATGTGAATACATCTTCATAAAAATATCAAAGAGATTGTCTCCCATGATTTATCTGATCATATTGACTCCATACACTCACAATCCATCCTTCTTTACATTCGGAGATGATCATAACTTATTTCTCTTTACAGCAATTTTTAATGACTGTTCTATTTAAATATTTGTCCTCCTACACGTCCATTTTTTAACCACAGTTACCCGGGCGACATCCCCCCCACCCTCCCAAAACATGACAAACAAGATAAAGATACTCAGCTTGTTGCCCTTGAGTGAGTTAATCATTGAAAGTAAAACAGTCATCTTGATACAAATTATTTGTAAGCGTTTTTGTGTTGAGTGTTATTGTCTCCCTAAATATATCAAACATTGAACTCGGGGCCATTATGGGCCGTAATGGGAATACAACTCTAGGGTAGACTTGATTTATTAGACATATTATGATTATAGGTGAGGTTGTAGTGATTTGGTTGGTTGCAAGTTAGTTTAAACACCAATCGAAACACACGTGATTGAGTGAGTGATTGAGTGATTGAGTGAGTGAGTGAGTGAGTGAGTGAGTGAGTGAGTGAGTGAGTGAGTGAGTGAGTGAGGTAGTAAGGGAGTCAGTCAGTCAGTCAGTCAGTCAGTGTGCAAACGACTTATGTCCTCTTAACACACAATTTCCGTAAACCATCATTTAAAGACCGACAAAACCAGCTCAACCCAAGATCAAAGATCAGAGGGAAAATGAACGCCACATCATATTAAAAAATGTGTTAACAAAAACTCGACATCCAGATTGATTTAATCAAATCATCTTTCCGAACTACTATCTTTCAAACCATCAAATCTCCAATATATCTCCATTCTTCCTTCTTTAGCCTGACAGACGTGTCTGGTCGCATCCAATCCGGCATTGTGACGGGCAGAAGTGAGAGTGGTAAAAGACTGGCAGTGTCACTGGCGTGTAATGAAGCATGGCACACATTTATTTCCTACTACATCCTCATCTCCTCAGCCATAACTGCAGGTTTATATTAAAGATCAGTTTACATCCGCCCTGTCATCGATCTTATTGTCAATTAGATGACTGTTTCCTCTAACACATCAACACATCGCCACTATCAGATGATAAAAAGCAATTAAAGTTGTCTCATTTCTCTCTCTTTTCTACAAGCGTCATCCTTTTGTTCTGTCTATATGATGTACTTTAATGAATATAATGAGTTGAAAGCTGATAGCCTGGAAGTGTAAATTTAATTACACATGGAAGTGTAGCAACTGCTAAAGGCATGAAGATTGTAATTATGTTAATGTTGTAATGACCTATTTACAGGACAGGGCCTTCTGCCATCTAAAAAGTTGATTTTTTATTTAGATATTTAAAAAATGTATACATTATATTCCCAAATATTGATATTTTTATTGTTTTGTGAAATGAAAATCTTGACCTTCTACACCAAATATCCGACCCTTAACATCTAAGCTCAAAATGTCTTGGGGAAGGTGACAATAATTGTCCGCTAATAAATATCAAAAAATGTGCGCGAAACTTAATGCCCTTCTTCTAATATTATTCAAGGTCTTTTCTTTGATAATTTTTATCTAGTCACTGTTTCTTGTCTTTGATGTTCCTTCTGTTAAGTCATTAGTCGTTGATCTGTTTAACATTAGAAATGGTTCGTTAAATCTATTTATAACAATTCTGAGCTTCACATCTTTTCTCAAATAACCACAACTAACACAACTGGGTTATTAGGTTGATTGTTAAACCTCTCTGAAGTGCCTAGTACATAAAAAGTACAAAACCACCAATATGTCAGAATGCTTTTGAACTGCGAAAACACAAGAACAATTGTGGCATGAGTGCGTCCATCTCAGGAGCATAAGGTCGGGTGTACTAATCTAAATCTTGTCTTATCCTTATTTAATTAAACTCTTAACTATAAAATATATCATCTAGTTATGGAAATTAAACACTTAACTATAAAACCTATCATCTAGTTATGGAAAGTAAACACTTAACTATAAAACCTATCATCTAGTAATGGAAATTAAACACTTAACTATAAAACATATCATTTAGTTATGGAAATTAAACACTTAACTATAAAACCTATCATCTAGTTATGGAAATTAAACACTTAACAATAAAACCTATCATTTAGTTATGGAAATTAAACACTTAACTATAAAACCTATCATCTAGTTATGGAAAATGCAAAAACAATTATTAATTAAATACAACAAAGGGTCAAGGTCAATCGGCCAATCAAAAGTTAAGATTAAAACCTTTACAAAAGTTAAATCAAGACTTAAATAGACAGTGTTGTGTCGGAAAACGTAATTCAAAGATTGAGAGAATTTGGTCTTTGAACCTTTATCTGATATAAAAATAATGCAAGGAGAAAATTCGAGAAATTTAGAATCATAACATAACTTTGTTAGAAGTTTAAATAAGTAAAATTACAATCCACCTCCAGTCTTACACACATCATACTTTGTAACATCAATACATGAAAGACAGTCAATGGAATGAAATGACACTGAGTGAAAATAGAGACGCTTTGAGGGGAAAATAATTCAATTCAGAAGAGAAAAATGTGAAAACAGTTGAAAAGATGAGCTGAGGTCAATAAAGCTCAGTGGTCGTGCAATCAGGCAGATATTGTCAAGCTCCAGGCTTCTCAAACATGCCGTCAGGCCACACAACTATCACATGATAACATCTTCAGACTCGCCAGCCTTTATGGATATTTCAAACATGGACAATTTACCGAATCAAGGCTCGTATTTTAACCCCCCCCCCCCCCCACCAAAACTAAATGGAAACAGTCTTATTAGATTCATAGTGTAAATAGGGTGAAATAGACCCTTGTACTGGCTAAAGCCTGTAAGTCGTTGTTTGGATTTTATCTTTTCAAGAGTTTCGAGATCTGTGAAATTATCTGATTTCAACTAATGGACATCATTATGTAAATTGTCCATATTTTCCTTTCGTTTTATCTTTTCACTCAAACATCTAAACGCTCTTAGAAAGTCGTGGGCTATTTAGTTAGTTGTGGCACAAATTCTACATGAGTGGTAGAATGAAAGAATTACAAATAAGTTGCTTTTAAACATAATAGGGATTAATGTCCCAGATGTGTGCATGTCGGTGTTCTAACTAAAGTGCGTTATTACATAAGGCATTATGTGTGGAGAAAGCATAATTATCACTTTCACTTAGTTTCAACACACCTGCTTCCCTATTATTCGATGATGCATTGATTAACCACAACGTGTTTCTGTTTGAGCGGGAGGGATATGGGTTGGAATCATTGTGTCATTGAAACATTATTTCTTCTGATGTATTTTTATTACTGGGGATGGAGATGATAACGATAATGATGAAGAAGATAAAGATCATGTAATGATAATGTATGGTTTTACAGCGCTATCGACTCAAGGGGTCATTAAGTGCTATATATATATATATATTGAAATGCCAATAGACAAGTATACTACAATACAAGCTCAATAAAGCCATATACACCAGTTTACTTTTGCCCATGGAGAGGATTTCTATAATGATCATAAAAGCACCGGCGTGTGCACTTAAAGAAAGCTTACGTCTTCACTTCAATGTCCTAAAGGGATGATTATTAATTATCTAATTTTAGACATAAACTTTTTACTTTTTAAGTTCATTATTGTTCCTTTTATTATATCAAATTTAACAGTAGAAAATAATGAGGGAAATACACAATTCTGAAGAAAAGTCTTCATCTATGGATGGGGGGTACTCATCAAGGGACTCAGTGATGTACAATAACCATCATCCTCACTCATCCACGTAATAATAACAATAACAAACGTCATTATGTGCAACTAACTCCTCGTGTATAAAATATAGACAATCGACATCGACCAATCCCTTTGAAGAGGTTAATAACCAAGGCACAACAAATGTTTTGATCTACGACTACGCCACCTGTCCAGGCCACCGGTCATCGTAGGTACTTACCACAATAATTGTGCCAAATCCCTTGTTCATAGGGGTATGACCAGAGCGGAACTGATAATGTAGTCAACCGTGCGATGACCAAGTGGGAAACTATGTCAATTGACATATTTGCGACGATCTACGCGCTATAAAGATAGACATACTATATAGCTATAAAGATAGAAAATAGTCGATATAAAGATAAGGCATCATTCTTCATTGAAAAACAATTTTATTTTGGTTTCTAATGTCAGTATCGCATTGTTCGAGAAGAGACCAAGAAAGCTAACCGGTTTTAGTTATTTTATGGATTAAGGATTCTGAATATTATGTTAAGTTTAAGAAACTTCTATCGTCAAATTACACATCAACTTGATGGCAGTATATGTATGTATAATGTGAGGCTTCTTATCGTAGTTTGGTGTTCTTGTCCTGGCCATCATAGTGTAAATTAATTTGTTAACTTCAAAATAATACATACATTTCACATGTCACATGATCACATCATATGAAAACTACAGTATTTTGTTGTAGTCTCATCCCTGTTAGATCGGCATTTATATTAAATCAATAATAGTACCGGAAGTTATTAACTTCAAATTTAAATAAATAACGTCAAATAACTAGTTATAAAATCAGAAACATGAGAAAGATCGCAAATTTTCCATTGCCATTCTCGCTCGTCCACCCACTCGTGGTACAGTAATCTTTTTATTTGTTAAGTCTACCAAGTAGCTAATATAATACATGAGATAAGTCTTCCGACTAGTAGCACCAAAGACCGGATCTCATTATGTCTCTACTATCATACTTGACCGAGCATGAGATACACACACACAGATGGCCAATATATAAATCAACTCAATTTAATACATACATTAAAACATTTTAATCACATCTTTAAAATCTTACACGGAAATCTACGACACCTCACGACACAGCGGGAGAAATTGTTGGTTCGTTGATTTTGTCGACTTTGTTCTGTTTGTATCAAGATATCGTTCATCTGAGACGGCGAACTCGTGTAAACCTTTCAAGAACGTATTGAAAATCACGAATCATGACAACAATGTTCGGAATAAAAGATGGCGTCGTACAAACGACTAAGATTGTATAAGATCAAAAGAGCTGATGGTATCGCAGATTTTAATTGAATAGAGAGACAAATTAAGTCAGTCTCAATGAGTTAAACCTCAAACACGACTTAAAGACCTCAAACACGACTTAAAGACCTCCTCGTATTGCCTCGTATTAATTCTATGAGTAATGAAAGTAGTCATTATATTACATTATCGTTTGATCGTATGTTAACACGGGTTTATTATAATAATTGTCATAAGTGTATACGTAATTGATTCAGGGTAGATTTCCTTAACTTGACACCTTTGTTAAGATTGTGTGTGTTTTGAAAGAAAACTTTTAAAGTTTATGTTAGATTTAATTGACACTTTTCTCTCTTCTTTGTTATACTGAAGAGTTCTGGTGTCGAGGACTTCATGGTCCGATAATACAGTATTTGACTCATTAATGGAAGACGGTAAGAGTAGCGATTTTTTTCTTTTTTAACCAGGTGTTAGTAAATATAGATTGATAATAGAAAAGTTCTTTGTTGTTAATTAAATTTGACTCGGAATCTAAATAATTTCCCAAGATTAATAGTCCATGACGTGATGGAAGGAGAAAACAAAAGTATTTAAATAAAAACACATTAAAACCAATCGCTTATGCAAAAATCAGTCACACGGTTGGTTTCGTCACAAGGAAAGAAAATAATTACTAATTAAAAATAAAACGAAGTGGGCGTGTCGTATTTCACGAAAATCATGCTCAGGTCGGGGGAGGAGTCTATAGTGAATGTTTAATTCTCCTGCCAATAACCAATAACGGGACTTTAGATCGAAGCTACCGAGTAAAAATAAACAAAGATTCAATTTGTTAATGAATCTTCCTAACATGGTTCACGACTCTGAGAAATACCAGATCCATGACGAACACCTGGTCATGTAAAACCAACTGCCTTCACTTAGGCCATGACATCACACATCTCATGTTTCATAATATGCAAATCACTCATCCAGATGGACAAAAGAGAAAACCCTAAGTGACCTGACACGACACTGTCAGCTGGCCACTGACTAAAACATTATCTTTTTCTTTATCTTTATCTTTCTCTCTCTCTCTCTCTCACGATGACGATTAAATAATTGACAATTCCACATCTACACGATGGTAACAGCAGCCTTATAAAACGTTTGGCTCTGACCAAGAAGAAAGTGCTGAACTACTAGGTCAGATTAAAGTAAATATGGACAGAGATAGGGAAGAATTGAAGTCAAAGGATTAATATTTTCCTACTACCGACTGAGATGAATCATCTTGTGATTAGCTTCATTACCGAGATAGGTTAACGAAAGTCAATGCCATCATAAAATCCTTAATTGACCAATTACTACAAAAACCTCGCATTCTTTCTAGCCTTATAAGACATCACAAGATTTAAAACCTAAGTATTAACATACTAATGTATCCCTACTTATTCCTACATATACTCTTGAGTCAATGAAATTGAATTATATCTCAACATTGGGGGCGTGACCTTTAATTCATGCTGACAACTGGTTTAACCCCACTGACGCACATGCTTAAATCAAAGACAAAACAATATAAAAACAACATTTCAAACAAATAAACTATTACAAGACCGACATTATTGTGATGTCCAGTGGTCATAACAGGTCAGTGAGAAGCTGAAGCGTGTGACACTAGAGGACAGATGCCAGTGTCATAGTCTGACAGATGACAAAATAACACATTCACTTAAATGACGAATAAAAAATACCAAAATATGTCCAAATACTGTCCTTCTTCGCTGTAATCAGAAGCAAGGGTCAAATAAGTATACAAAAGAAAAATTATGTTGTAATCCATTGCGATACAGTGATGCCATAGTTATTCAAAAGTCACTAAGGAGGGTTATATTGATAGTGTTTATTGATTGAGCACATAAGGCTTAATCCACGGAGCTGTGTCACGTACATAACGGACGTTCTAGCCGGCCTGGCACCCATGTGGCTGTGTCACGTACATAACGGACGTTCTAGCCGACCTGACACCCAGCACGGAGCTGTGTCACGTACATAACGGACGTTCTAACCGGCCTGGCACCCAGGGTAAGCGTGTCACGTACATAACGGACGTTCTAGCCGACCTGACACCAAGCACGGAGCTGTGTCACGTACATAACGGACGTTCTAGCCGGCCTGACACCCAGGGTAAGCACCTTAGCGAGCCCGAATCTACGGGTCCCAGACCGGGGAGCGGGCGGGAAGCGGAACAGAAACAATCTCCAAACTGCCAAAATCCTGTGACCATTTAAAATGGAATGGGCCATTATGGGATTATAAGAAAATGTACTGGAGATGGTTTGGTTGAACATCTTAAGGTATATCAAAGGAAGTTAGCCTTTAACGGACTATATAACAACCCTGTAGGGATTTGGTTCTTTGAAAGTTTTGCAAGTGTGAAATGAATACGCTCCTTCAAGCGTGAATAATAATAAAAAATATTTAAATGAGGAATTCAAGCTGCCGGCCAACTATAATAATCTAAACAACGTTTAAAACAGTTAAAATCACATGGATGCCATCTGGTATTTTATTCTTTTATCATATAGTCATCCAGAATTACCACGTGCTATTCAAGAAGAAGTACAGCTAAAGACGTAGTCAGCATACAAATTCCCTGAGCAAAACAATGGATCCCCTTCCTAAACAGGAACCAACAGAAAGAAGAAAAACAAAAGCCTTTAACAAATGATAAGCGTGCATCCAAGTTCTGCCTGATGAGAGCACTATAAATAAAAAGACTGAAACACCCCAAATACAATTGCATCAAATGATAGCTAACTGCCCTTAACCTAGGAAATCGGAGCCGCATATATATTATGGTACCAGCTCCGACACTTTTCAAAACGTTTAAGACATTTTTTTTTAATTTAAACTAAATGACCCAAAAAAATACATTTCAAAACTGTCATTTTAGTAGACATTTCAGACCAATAAGTTATACTATTTTGTTATTGCCAGGAACAAAGCTTTTTTATAATTTTGGTCTCTTTAAAAAAAGAAAAAACTTGAGCCGGAGCTCCTTCAGCTTCGGCTCCAATTCCCTGTCTCAACCCTTAGGGGTTTGTGGCTACCATGTTAAGTCTTCGCGATGATCTCGCTCAAAATGGCAACAGAAGCCGACCATGCCAATGTTGTAAATTGTGAACCTTTATTTGTTTAACTCCCCATGATACAGTAAACGTATTCCACATTTGTATACAAGATGATTCAAATTTCAAAAGAGTTATGTTCAAAGTAAACATCTATAAGAAAATCCAGACACACGATGAAAGCCGAAGAAACACAATTCTTCCACATGCTACAACTATACAACATTTCGTTCCTGAATATGGTATTCACGGCTGTGCTCATTTGCATAATTAATTCACAAATTGACATCATAAATCCTTGTCTGACGCGACTCCTGTCACAGAGTGTCTGATATCATCATCTCCCCTTTGTCTAATTCCTTATGTCATTATACACAAATGTTGTTACATGTTATACAAGACGCCTTTAACATATCAATGTTGTTACATGTTATACAAGACGCCTTTAACATATCAATGTTGTTACATGTTATACAAGATGCCTTTAACATATCAATTTACAATTTTTTTTAAATTCCCACGCTCTTATTTGAGGTTAAGAATGACATTTTTTTAAATTAATGTGTTCTCTTAAACCATTATCACAGGGATTGATCTACCAGAGGTACATTTTTTCTTTTTAAAACTAGACATTGTTTACAAGGAACACAACACTTTGTTTTACTGAAATAGGATGATTTAACCTTTTTATAGAGTTTTCTACAAACGAGGGCTTCGACTGCGTATTATTTTTTAGAGCCGGATTCGGCTTCGTGATGTTTTGAGATGAAGGCTTCGGCTTCGTGAGTTGCGGCTTCGTACCCATGTCTGATTCTGTCAACACCACCCCAAAACAAATTGCTTTACTCCTAACTAATCATCAACAATATCATCCTAACTACTATAATAAAATAAAATCAACGACAATGAAAACATAAATGAAGAACATAAAAATACATTAAGTTAATATCTGGAAGGTGTGTCCATTAATCATTAAAGTTCACGTTTGAATAACGAGCACCCGACGAACTTCATTGGTCCGACACATGAATGGGTCCCTCTGATCTTTTTACTGTGTAAAGTGTGTGATAATTACCTCGTCATATTGTTATATTGTCACTAGAGGCCTCTAGGATGTAAGGCACAAAGACGATGACTTAGACATTATTAACACTTAACATGACATTTGTATACTTAGACATAAAGAACTAAGAGTGAATCTATTTTAAACTTTTAAAACATAGTTTTGTCAACCGAAATAAATAAAATTGTCTCCCAGTGGCGGTGGACGACATGGCATTGTTCGTTACCCAGTACAAAAAGGGTATGTCTGTGAATACGAGATTTTCTTTATATATTTTTCTAATTATCTTTTTTCAGCCAATCAGACAAACATAATAATTTATTGATATGAAAGTTGGATGCAGTCAATGGGAATGAGAAAAGAAGCATCATTGACATTTCCCAGGGAAAACTGTACATAAAGAAATATGAAAGAACGAAAACAATGAAAATACAAAACCTAACAAGGAATGTTACTTATTGGCTATTATATCAACGAGCTTCAAAAGCACAAAAGAAAGCAGCAAAAAATGTAACATAAAAAAATACAGTTTTTAACTGTAACGTATAAATGGATATCAAACACTACGAATATGCGTTGAACGATGCAATCGATGACGAGATCAGACAACACAATTGTTGAAATACTTGACAACAAAAGATGGCTTTTAACAGATAACTCTTGGACGGACATTGTTATAATTCATAGCGGTATGTTTATGGCCGGTGTTAGACTATCAGAGATTGGAATATATATACAGAAGATAATATACAAATTAATGTTGTTTGATGCAAATCTAAGATAGAGGAAGGGGGGATAGAAAGGGAGGGAGGAATGGAGGGGAAAGAGAGAAGAAAAATAGAGCTGATGAGAGGGAGAGAATGTGAGAGAGAGAGAATGTGAGAGAGAGAGAGAAAGTGAGAGAGAGAGAGAATGTGAGAGAGAGAGAGACTG
>JAUUEB010480287.1:0-11148 GCA_032362205.1 Clione limacina | reverse complement strand
GTTATGCGGGCTCATGTTTTGAATTCAGTCTCTAAATTATTATTATATTTAAGCGGATTTTAGATCTGCTGAGATGACGTCTTGTTACAGACTTGTTAAAACATTGCAAATTGGCAATTCTTATTTTTTTTCATTACGTATGTTAAAATCATCATTGAACTCTGCTGCTTTCAAAGTAATATGCCTGTTTTACATGCTTGAGGCCCTGTGATCAGCCAGTGTTATATTTGCTTCTAATTAAGTATAGAAGCCAGTCCAAAGAGAACACGCTGAAATGGTGTTGATATAAAATAAACTTTGACTGACAACTTAACACTGATACGACCCTAATATAAAACACTTTACGTCAGCGAAGGAGTATTCGCAATCGAAATACATGAAATGTGTACTGTCACTTATTGACACAGTGGGAAGCAAATTACGTAGGATATTGGTTATCAAAGTACTTTTGACGTAACACGTTTTATCAGAGATAAATGAAACCGATGAAGGTTGGGACAAAATGAAGTTGGGAAAAAGAGTAAATAGTCAGAGAGACGTAATGGAAGAGGCAAAGGGTTAATATAGATTTTTATAGAAATTTAAAACTTTCTCTCTATTTTTGTCTTATGCAAGCTTTATTGCAATTTGTTCTATTTCCTATGGAAATCAATGAGTTTTTATATTGGATAAATCTGTAGGTTCAGAAGAGATATGTGATTTTCCTTGATTTGTTATATTTATTCAATATTTCGTTTATATACAATAATTCTGTGTGTCTGGGATTTCTCTTATATTATCTTTCTATTATCTTATTGTAAGTTGTTGAACAACTCAAGTTGAGTTACCAAAATACCACGTAGAAGACTAACTATGGCAACTCATGTTGAAAAACCCCGAGGTAAGATAGTTTATGTTGCGGTCCTCGAAACCGTCTTCGAAAGCGACTAATCGGATCTCACAGCCATTTTTTGTTTCATCTAAATCCTTTCAATCCTTTAACTGAGATACGAGAGTTGCGGCATGTGACAGCAGGAAAACGGAATCGATTGTTTTAATCATGCTAGAAATTATATAATTCAAAACTGCAACTTTTCGTTCCACCCCAACACACGCGCGCACACACAAACACACACATACACACAAGTGGACACGCTTTTTTATTCACTCTAGCATAAATTGTATTCCCGTCCTGCGTTTAGTCGTCGTTGTTGCGTTTTCCGTTCCGGCGTTGTTGTGTTAATTGGTTTATGTAAAATAAATATTTAATAATACTCTCATCCTCTGTCATAATTGGCAAATATGTCTTGAACGTTCGGAGAACGGGGCATCTACTAGTTTATATAAAGAAACTACTACCATCTGGCATTCAATTCCAGCTTCAAAAAAGCTTCACAAAATATAACCGTTACGCCATTTATTCATCTTTTTTCACAGTAATAACTATTGATTTTTAAAGATTTCATCAAGAATATGTCTCCTGATTCACGACACATTGTCCAATCAAATACAAAAACGTTACATTCAACATTGATTCCACGATAGACGTGAACAAACAGGCATGTCTGAGGTTTTGGAAGGCAAGCGTTAACATAGCTCAAAGGCCAGTCTCGTTCAACCAAGATGACGGCTCTATCAACATTGGATGACGTCAAGTTAAGCCGCAAATTGTTTTGTGCTGATTTGATGGATTTAATTGCTTTAGAAATTGTTCATCATCCGAAAAGACAGGAATGGGCCCGAGGGGTTGGGGAGATTCATCCCCCACCGGCTCATGAGTGATGTGTTTTCTTTCTCTTTCTTATCTCAAAATCTTTAAAATCCATAGTTTTTTACGAAGAACTCTTCGTTTAGATGTATGCTGGTTTGAAAGCTAGAAATAGAACGTTGCTAACGTCTCCGTGTTTCACAGCTAGGATCGACCCACAACTATATCACGGGCTGTCATTTGATAACTCCTATTTTTAACTAGGTCAAATAGTCCTCGAGTAATAATCACAATTGTAGGATGTTCCATTCACCCTTTATGTTCAAGTTTAGATATTCGTTGAAAGTTTTCTTTTAATATATAACAGGACTTAATGAAAAATTAAGATGCATGCAGCTATATTCCTGAAAGCAAGATATACAAATGTACAAACCACTAAGTACTGCCATTAATATTTAGGTTACAATTGATATTAATTAACATATGAAAAGATTCAAAAAATACAACTCTTGACACTTTTTTATCTTTCTTAATTTTCTTTAAGTAATTAATATTGAATTTTTAAAGATTCAATATAAAAGATGCCTGCTGATTTAACACGCATATCAAATCAAATGTCAGAACGTTTAATTTAATCTTTGATTCTATGATAACGGTCAGTGTTGTGGTTGAGTAGTTCGGTGTTCTACTTGAACAGAGTAGAGTAGTTGGACATTTTCAACTACTCGAGTAGAGTAGAATAGCTACTCGAAAAAATCTAAGGATAACTACTTGAGTAGAGTAGCTACTCTAATCGAGTAGTCTTTGAGTAGTCACTAAAATAAGTAATCAATAAATGAACAATTTAAAATGTTTAAAATTGAAAGATTACTGCAATATTTCATTATCATGTAACAAAATTGAAGAAAATTATAAAATATATTACAAATTATGTAAAAGTTAAATGTATTAAAAAATAATCAAACTTGAGCAAAAATTGATGAGAAATGGAAAGCAAAATATGTTGATTTCTTTCCCGACTACTCGAAGACTACTCGAGTAGAGTATTCTTTGAGTAGTGTGGACAGACTACTCGAGTAGAGTAGTACTCAACAAATTATGCAATTGCTTGAGTAGAGTAGAAGTAGCGAAAAACTACTCGAGTAGTACTCTACTCGACCACAACACTGATAGTAATAAGTAAACGGGCACGTCTGAGGTTTTGGGAGACGAGCACCACTAAGCTCAAAAGACAGTAACGTTCAACCAAGATCACGACTATATCAACATAAGATGGCATCACATTAAATGCGAATTATGTTGTGTTGATTTGCAATATTTGGTTGCTAATGAAATCGTTAAACGG
Source organism: Clione limacina (assembly GCA_032362205.1). Classification (NCBI taxonomy): domain Eukaryota; kingdom Metazoa; phylum Mollusca; class Gastropoda; order Pteropoda; family Clionidae; genus Clione; species Clione limacina. The sequence goes on along the minus strand of JAUUEB010480287.1, from coordinate 8,116 downwards.
AGAAAGTTCGTCATACGCATATAAATTAGTCAAGACGATAAGTTCACGTTTGAGGCACATACAGGGGTAAGATTACCTATTTATTTATATTCTTGCGTTGTATTTGCCTGTTGTATAACTAGCACATGTGTCTCCATAACGATGTCCCAACACTGGGCTTGTTTTTTTGCATTTTATTTGTGTATCGTCATAGTTTTTAGCTTAAACATGTTTCATTAGCCATCGTTGTTTTCATGAGATCAACTGGGATGTGACTCCAAAGGACAGCTGTCTTTTACTCTATGCTCGAAGTGAATTTGATTTAAACTATTAGTTTTTTTTATATTAGTTATAGTGAATTTGATAAGTTATCGTCTTTTTCATCTCTCATTTCTAAAGTCATTTCAAAGTGTTTTTATGCCCTTGTCAGTTAAATATTGTGTGCATTTTTCTTTGCCTTTCTGTCCATCAGATGGCCAATAAGACCATGCAAGGCAAAAACTTCAAGATAAAATCGACTTTGTATGTGAATTGAGAGCTGGTATATTACATATAGGCCCCTGATTTTCCCAGCCGCCTCCAAAACCAGACAGTTAAGATCTTCTCAAATCTTATAAACCTCCTCCTATCCTTGTCAATAGAAGCAGTCTCCATACTTTTGCAGTGCGAAGCAAACCTGAGATCATATTCATATCAAGTCGCGTACCTAAATAAAAAATAGTTTACTGCAAACAAAGTTCGTTGAATAAGGCGCATTCATTTAAAAACTACGCATACTATTTCCTTACCTGTTACATGTTCCGTGTCATCTCTATTCTCAGAGGTCGACGTACAATGATCTTCCATTCTTCACGATTGTAGGCTGCGCTGGTACACTTCTCCAGGAGTCGGGATGTCCATTGCTTGATATTATCAGTCCACAGAGTTTTTTGTCTACCTCTTGCTCTCGTTCCTTCTAGCTTTCTCTCTTAAATGCTTTTGTATTTCGTCATGTTGCTTGACATGACCGAATTACTGTAGCTTTCTCGTCTTTACATTATTGAGGAGTACTGGTTTCTCAGACACCATATTTCAAAATGTAGCAGTTTCAATCTCAGCTGCAGGAAAAGTTGTCATAACAGTTAACAGTTTCTTCATCTTACTAAATTTTGCTTTGGCTGTTGCAATACGTATTGTTCATTCTTTATCTTTTCCTGCCATCATATATTATAGTTTGGCCTAAATATTTGAATTGATATGTTTTGTTCGACGGCGAAAATCAATTTTGCTGAGTTGTTTTTACAAAGCGCATATAAGGAAAATCTCAAAAATTCTGAAACCATACCTCTAGATTGGCTTGAAAATAATAAATAATTTTTTGTTAAGAGATTATTTAAGGTTGAAACGGTGGTAGTTTCTCGATTTCAACCATGTCAAATAACGTCATTCGAGATGGCGGCTATTTTGATATTTTAGATGTTTTGAGCCAAATACATGTATTCAGACATGCAAAACAGGATTTTTAGTGGTGTTTCAATACCAACAATCCATTTTTTCGTCAATTTTGGGATATCTTGTCAAAGTTTGCCAACATTCGATATTTTCAATTTTATTGATTTTTGTAAAAATCAGAAAACATTGAGTTGTCCATAGATTTGTCAATGAATTAAATGTTTTTCAGTCATATGTTTTACCCCTAATGATGAACATTGAGAGGATTCAAAAATGTTATACTTGGCAATGCCATGTATTGTTACCATCGCAGTTTTTGTCTCCCTTTAAAACCCTTTCAAAAGCTGCTGACTCGGCATTTCTATTTGACATATTTTCTCAATTTTTTCAAAAAATTATATCATATGTAAGACAAAACTTATGACGAAGTTTCAACATATTTTTTTTTATACTTTTAATGAACTTTTGAGGAATTCAAAAATTGAATACGTTTTCGCGTAACTTTTGCCACTCAGTATATATATATATATCTTTATCTAATCCCCTTCCAACTACTTTCTTCTTTTCCAGTCTGCTCTTCAATTTATATTCTCCAGAATGTATACACACTCTTCAAGAATGTTTCAAGAAGCTTTTAATCTCACCTTCACAAGGGAAAGGCAAATAGTTATTACATTTGTATTTGATTTTGTTTTCAAACCAAACAGCCTGCTTAGAAAAGACAAATATTTGCATCACACACTGTAAAAACTTCTGGTATTCAATGTCGTTATATCCTGGTAGTCTGATTGTCTTATTTTTAATTCATAAAGTTCACACCGAAGGAGTTCGCTTATCACAAAATTTCACTCCCGTTATCAGATCATGATAAGAGCCAGGAAATGACCTTACCCTGACAAGAATCTTTTAGGCAGATACATCAAGGACGTACATATCTAGAGTGAACTTGATTATTCAAGTATGTGTACTCAGCTTGATTGAAATAACTTTGCGTTGTCACGTAAATACTTGAACCAGGAATTTCATCAATTCGTGGTTTTTGGTAGTGATCTATTTCCTCTAGTCCTCTTTATATAATCTAATAATGTTTCATTTTCGCGAATCATGCATATAGTAACAATATGTAGTTTATAGCTCGTTTCGACTTTCGATGCCAGTCTGTGCGCTATTAAGTACTGTTGAAGTTTGTTCACCTATCTGGATGATATCGATTGCACTTGTTTTTTATGAATTGAATCAATTTAGTGATCTGATCAATCGTTTTATAGTACCTTTATATTAGAAGTAGAAAAACAACCAAATGAAGCGTTGGAATTATCCACACTCCAATTCACTTTATTAACCAAAAGTTATAACTCCTGTATGGCCTTTGGTCTTGGAAGTTGTGAAATTAACGAGACGACAAGAGACAATGGTAATAGGCATATTTCTTTGAAGTTTCACCTATTGGATTTAAAAATTTTCAAATTAATGTATCTCAATATAAGTGTATTCACAAAATGTATGATATTTTTTAAATCAGCGCATCAAAATTACTTAATCTGGTCGCACAGGTCCAATTTAAAGCCTATTAAATAATATTATTTTTGTCAAATCTGAACATCACACGTGATGTAACAAACTGAAAACACGTTTTTAATATCAATACAGTCAAGGTTGATACGTAATAGGGGAATATAACCTCTTCTTTACAGACAGCTGGCATCAAATATGATTATAGGTCTGAGTGTGATTGGTCATGCATGAACGGTTCGTTTTGAATTAAAATGAACCATTTTACATGTAAAAAAATAACGGTCTTGAACTGATTCAAGCAAAACGAGTGATCAGAAAACAAGCACCCTATCGATCATATCGTCTGGAGCGTTGAACCGATCGATTCCTGAATTGATTTGACTTAAACTCTACTATAAAGCAACAATTTTCCATAAACACAATTTGCAAGATTAGTATATTTTTTTATAACACAATTTTCGAAGAAACTATCGGGAATGTTTAAGAAACAAATGGTGAACGTATGGGTGTGAGAGAATCGGACAGGAAGACTAAAGGAAGATACATATTTTTTTCATGCTCACCTATTTAATGGCCCTAATAATTATCAAAATAATTGTTATTATCTACTAAAAAAAAGAGAGAAATGTATAAACCCAGAAACGTAGTCAGTTTGTATTTTTAACTTTGGAAAGAGAGTTTTTAGGAATTCTACCAGTTTTCATCCTTTACCAAGACATAACATAACAAACTAAAATAAACTTACTTAAACAAGAAAACATGCAATGAGTTTATGTAAGCGGTCTGCGAGCACAAGCTGGAATATTAATCTTGTCTTAGTCAACCAGCTCAATGAAGGAAGAAAAGAATTATAGAGTACCGAAGTCTAGCACTAAAACTCTATTTTTCTTGCCGGCAGTACTTATAAATTTTAAGGTTTGTCAGTGTCTATTTATGTTATTTGTTTTATTTTCACATTCTTACAGAAGACAATAATGGTAAACTGGACTTTCTTTTTTTTCTATCTGAGTACTCACAATCTGAGCAAGCACAACAATATAACAGTTTTAGGCAGTGCATTGCACCATCAATGAGCGTCGGAGATATTGCTTGCTGAATCAAGGAAACATTTTGCCCTCATTAGTAAATCAATGCGGTGCTCATCGGCGTTTTTGTTCAGACAAATCTAAATTGTTGCACACAAAGTGAAAGTGAAAAGGTAAAAACCAGGCTAAGAAACCGAAAAAAACACTCACTCATTCAATTTACTGACCGAAGTGAATTACGATTTCAAATATTCTATATCAATTAGCCTACATTTGATTTTTCGATAAATATTTGTAAAAAAAACACCTCCTTATTGCATTTATGTTCTTAGTTTATAGAGATAGTATTGCCAAAAGGAGCCACATGTTTTTGTTGTCTCTTAGAAAAAGAAAAACAAAGTATAAACTCATTTTTCGACCACCCCGGGTTAGATCAATTGATATCTCGGAATCCTTGTGAGCTCTCCTTGCTCTTGGTTATGTGTTCAGAACCGCCTTAACTCACAAAGCTGTTCTGTCTGCTGACCGTGCAAAACTTGTATGACAATGATTATTTCAGAATTCTTCTAAATGATTTGGAAACGAATTTGAGAAAATGGCATGGAAGGAGAGCGAATAAGAAGTAGTTGCAGACAAATACCGTGCTGTACCGTAATATGCTATTCAAGATGTTTGTCTTTTTTCAATTGATTGACTACAGAAAAATGCTTATACGGATGCTAACAATTTGCGTATCCTTGTATAAAATATATAATAGTCTTAAACACCTATCACTCAAGCACATGCAGATACAAACATGCAAGCATTATTTTCAAAGCAAGCAAATAAATGCTCAGGATCACCTAGGCATCACAAGAACAAAACAAACTGACACAAACAAAAAGACAAATCAAAGAACGATCTTTCCCTAAAGGAAAGCATGAACAAGTTTGAAAAAACCATCAATGATCAGCAGATATCAAGCACAAGAGTGTTTCGGCTCTTTAATATCTGATATAATATTAATTGACGCCAGGCTACCAAATCTTATCACACATCGCTTGAAGTCAGGCGGGATCGTTGCGAAATTGCATATATTAAAATGTTTAGATAAATGATCCGATCGTATTATAACCTGTGACTTTCCGCTCTCAAGTCAAACACATAATCTGGTTTGCAGTCTGGGTGATGACTGTAGAACTAATAAAAAGGGATAGATACAATTAGGGTTATGTCATTCTTACAAATGCAACTAGTACAAAACTGAAACACTGTTTCTTATTCTAAAATTCCATATTTTATAAAATAAGTTAAGTGACAGTTTGTACAAGATGTTTTAAGATATCGTTTTAAAAATAGTACGTAACGTCGCTTTCTTTTAAAGTGAGAATTACTCATTTTTTGATAAGATAAGATAAGATAAGATAGGATAAGACAAGAGGAATGTATCATCATATACATATTACATACACATCACATAATGCAATTCTTTCTGATCTACAGGACATAGCCAGTGACGTATGTTTTCTTCCTCTTCTCACTTGCTGTACAGTACGTTGATTTGGAGTCTGTCTTCCACATCGGATTCCAGTGGGCTGTTAAATCAATAAACTTACAAACACGAGTATCTTGACCTTATCGCAAGGGGGTGATATTAATTAACACTTAACAAGATTCCCCACTTATCGCGCTATTTATCTTTGAAGTGTTCCTATACTTTTAATTCTTCGCCAGATTATGTCAATTGTGTTCTCACACTGTGCTTAGGCAAAATTGACTTCATGATCGCTAAAAAATTCCATTTAACTGTTGATATAATTCGTCAAAGCGGTTAAAGCAATAATAAAGCCTATAGTTGCAAGGGGCGATATGTATGTAATGGGACAGAACTTCTGTATTTTTACTCTTTGTTTCTTTTGCAAGGAAATATAGGCCAATCCACTGGTTGTAACCCCTGAAGAAGATTTTGTCTGATTTGGATTATTGATTCAATTCTGCTTTCAATTGTCGCCCAGGCAGTGTTTGATTGGGAATTGATTATCTAGGCCTAAGATTGTATGATCCGTTTTGCAAATCAGTTGATTGAAAAATAAGCTACAGGCAAACGTGTTTAAGCCGAATTTTTGGGGAAGCAGAGTTCAAGTTTGGTTTGAGAATAATGAAAAAAACGATAATGATAACGGAATGACAGCAATAACTACCAAATGCTCATCAAAAACCCCTTAAGTATCTAAACACAGGAGCCATATTTTTTTTAAGAATTTGAACACCGAAGGGAAATTTAATTATAGGGTTATCCTAAATGTCGATTTAATTTCAAGTTAAGCCTCCTGAGGTCGTATGATAGGACATTTCACCCTCAATAGAAATTTGTTCATAGTAACAAATGTGCGCACCCCTCTTTCAAAGTTCATGCTCATGAGAAAGTAGAGAAAATGTGCGATTTCATTTGCACGGCTTTTCTCCTAATTTCGTGAGAATATTATCTTCCTCGTTGGATGGGTTTTTTCAAATATAAGTGTTTAGAAGGTTTATATACTTATATTTTGGGGGTCTGTTACAATTATGTATTAATACTTATTTAACTTAAAAGTGGGGGTGCATTTCTTATCTCTTGTTCACTTAATACACTTATCGAGGATTTGACGTAATTCCAAAGAAGCTATCTAAGATTAGTCGAGTTGTCATAGGTACTGAGGCAATTCCATTCAACTATTTCACTGTAGATGCCGAGCTCGTGAAATCGTCTATTGAACACGAAACAGAAATGTGCGTGTGATCGAAACAATCATTCCTGTGTTAGTTCCGGGACGGAACTCTGTCCTCATAATCCCATACAAAGTGTGCAAACAAGGTGTTGCGTTATAATGAACGGAATCAAATCGCAACGCTTAATTTGTCTCTCGAAAATGACGTCATATTATTCGGGTTTGTAGTAAGTAAGAAATGCACCCCTACTTGTAAGTTTAACTAGTGTTTATACATAATTGTAACAGACATACTAAAATATTAGTATATAAACCTTCTAAACAAGTATATTTGAAAACCCCATCCAACGCGGAACATCTTATGCTAAAAAATTAGGAGAAACACCGTGCAAATGAAATCGCATATTTTCTCAATTTTCTCATGAGCACGAACTTTGAAAGAGGGATGCGCACATTTTTAACAGTGAACTGTACGTTTTTACAATTTCTATTGGAGGAAAATGTCCTATCATACGACCTCAGATATAAAGTCTCTTAGTATAAATGACGTTTCGTAAAATATAGTTTTTAGATATTTGCTTGGTTGGTTACACGAACTTGTTAATAAGTTGTACTGGAAGAAAATACAGATTTAGAAAACTTTTAGACTATTATTAAGTATAAAATAATAATAATGATTATAATAACAATAACTAATGATATCGTTACAGCACCAAAGATACACAGCACAACGCATAATTAATAAATAAATTGTTTATGAAATATTCTTATATTTTTATTGCACCAATCTTTAAACATTTCGTAAGCCCTTAGAAGTAGACACAATCTACGCCTTGTTACTAACGTCCTAGTCATGGTATGTAAATATAAAACAGATCATTTTTGTACTATTTGCCAAAATCTGACAAATCACACAATTCAAAAACTAGTAATTGCTGCTATATTCAGAAGTTTCACAAATGTACATCAAACAGATGAAATAAAACAGTGTTCCCCAACAAAGTTAGATCCTAATAACTATGAAAATTCAATGTGTTGTGCAAATTTAAGTTTTCGAAAGACTTCTTGTATTTTGTGTTGGCTCTATTTATGTATTTTGTTTCAGATTTTGAACAGAGAACGATGTTTCTCCATTTTATAACGACTGTTGCTCTCGATATAAAATTTAGAAGTGTCCGTGGCAACCTCTGTAATATACATATTTCTTTTTCGGCTCTCTTGCAATTCAGAGGTCGTATGATAGGAGTTGTCTTTTGATAGAAATTGTCTATTGATAGAAATAACGTACAGTTCACAGTAAAAAAAATATGCGCACCCCTCTTTCAAAGTTCATGATAATTATTTGCACGACTTTTTTCCTCATTCATAGATCAAAAGATGCTCGTCATGATATCGTTTTTCCAATATTACTGTTTAAGTTGGTATCAATACTAATATCTTATAATTCATGTTATAATAATGTATAAAGTCTCATACACG
>JAUUEB010480276.1:0-11148 GCA_032362205.1 Clione limacina | reverse complement strand
TGCACATGTCGTTTGAAAATTGCTCCCAGAGTCTCAACCTTTGCCTTTTCAAAATTTAATTTCAAACTCCTCATAAAAGTGTTGTATGAATTTGGTCTCCGAAATAACGTCCGTGCATCAACCACTTGTACGAAACAACACATACACAATATAGAAGCTACGAAGCTGTGAATGTACCCCATGTTTTCTTATGGGCTAAGCAATAGTTTTCTCCAACTGCTACTTACACAAATAAATAAAAGGTGATCCTATAATGAATTGAACCAGGCGTTTGGTAAACATGTTATATGCTAGATAACATTAGAAAATCGTTTCAAAGTACACTATTATCAAAACGTTTCATACGACCTCCTCTGACTGTTGTATTTTCCTGAAATAGATGAAAACAAATTACATAAGAAAAGAGAAAAGAGAAAAGAGAAAACATTATCAACCCAAAATACTCGTTAATGATTATTCATTATTTAAATCAAAGGCCTGCTACAATTGAATTTAGATTGAAGTTTATTTGAATCAATATTAAAGGACAACTAGGAATCCCAAATCCAAATTCCAACTGTTCTTCAGATTCAGTCTATTTCTGTAATAGGTTAACAGAGATATGAAATATTTAAAGGAATTGATTAAAAATGGAAGTTAACACTCTTCCTGCTCTACACTGTTAGACATCAAAAGGTTAAAAGAATAAAATATGTTTATGTCTGCCTCGAAATTGTTAAACATGCTATATATACATTTATACATATTATTACGGTCGAATTAATAATAAGACCCCTACCCCTGCTTCCTTCCAGGGCGTCCCCGGGGGTATGATTCTAGCAGTCATACCCCGGGGAGACCAACATAAAGACCCCCATAGCGGCCTTTCTCCTTCCGCTTAAAGTGGATTGTTGATTGAACACCTAGAAGGGTAGTGATTATCCAGAATGTTCGATGGGTGAGTGCTGATGATATTATATCATATGTAAACTTGCTATACTATTGCCAATGACTGTGGAAAGCATAACGATGTGCGATAAGTTATATCTTATCTTATAATATGTATTGATTGATCTATATGTTTTATCTGTTTATTTCAATGTGTATAAGAGTGTTTTTTGTATTGTACGGTGAACTAGCTCTTGATTGTGACCACTAGGAAACATCAATTTGTTTAATTCTCAAAAAAATATTATTTTTTGAATGAAGGACACGGCGTTTTCAAAACCCATTAAGAATCTAGACAACTTGTAGCAGAACATTGGCGCGTCAGTGGAAAATCTTCGCAACTTTTTTTAATATGATTTCAACACCAAAAAAGAATTTAGGAAATTGAAATAAGAGGCCCAAGAACATCTCAAAATACACATTGTGAACCAGAAAGAGAGAACAAGGAGGACTGTGATGCTCTTCTTTAATATGAGACTGGTGATGTAGAACTCAATGGTGGTAGTGGAATGGTGTGGCTTTACTGACTGTCACCGGTCTAATTTTTGTTTATAATTATTGACTGTTTTTGGATTACTGCATGGTAACCAGGGATAACAGCGACTTGATGTATACACCCCTCAAATGTTTAGATCTATAACGGTTTAGCAGTTATTACGATGTTGTATACGGTAATGATAGTTAAAACACACCCGTATATTGCAAATCATGCCTCTTTGCAGGCGCTTAGGCAGGATTTTAAAATGGGGAGGGAGAACTTTGGATATAATTCAAACAATGGCCACGAAGCGGCTGACATTTTAAAGATTAGTTATAAATGGTGCAAATTTAGAGCATTTTAACTCTCAAATGGGGATCAATGGCTGCGAAGCGGGCACAATTTTGAAAATTAGTAAAAAAAAAAGAATTGTGCAAATCTATAGCATTTTGGATCAAAATGGGATGGGGATGATATTCCCCAATGTCCCCTGTCTACGCGCCTGCCTCTTTGGCGTAGTTCCTTATAAGAGAAGGATAGCTTAGGATTTGACATAAAGAAGCGGGAAACGGATCTCATGAGTTAAGGAACGGGCTATAGCTCGTAATCGTAACATAATATATTGTTACGAAATTACCCCAAACTGTGAGAGATATGTTAGAGTAGGGTAGTAAATGAGGATGGAAATGGAAATCCAACACGCATAATATCTATGTACATTGCTCACACGCACATGCCTCTCAAGACAGAATGTCAAATGCGATTGAATGAAGAGATAACACGAAAACATGTGTCCTGCATAACACATTCTGCGTATCTCTGCGCTTCAAGACGGATATTCTAGTTTTTAATTGATAATGCCTAGACAAGGGATAAGAAACAAAGACGCAGAGCGTTGCAGAATTGTGGTGTTCCTATCACAAACAATTAGAAGAATGAGCAATTTTCTTCATTAACATATATCTCTAGCACTACTATTCTAGTTAATAGCTGACACAGACATTGCAATGTCCAAACATTTTTTTTTAAATTTCTCTATTTGTAACTCATTCCAGTTCTTCCATTAAAATATGATCTTATGTTCGGGAAGGCAGTTATAAAATAATGTATAACGACTTGCAATATAAAAAAACATGAAAATATTAACAAGAATTGGTTTGTCTTTCGAGAAATCAAATGGAAAAGATCCGCCTGTCGGAAAGAATTTAGACTTTAAAAAAACAAAAAAACAATATAGTTTTATAAAGTTAGAACAAAAAAAATGGTACCGTAAATCAACTTTTAACATTATATTTCCACCTTAATCATATTTTTTTTGAGTTAATTGAAATGAGGACATAAAGTTCAGGTTGATTTAATGCAATCTGTATATAACATCCTGGGTTATATCTTACACTACATTTTATGTTCTAGACATTTTAAAAGTGCCAATTCATTAGAGAGTTTATTCTTGAACGAGGTGATCAATGAAGCACACGGTTTGGAAATCAACAAATATTATTCATATTCTAATTAAAAAATGAATGTCATTAATCATGGATAATTTAGCTATAATTCAAATAATCGCATTTGAAAAAGGAAAGTAAGGAGTGTCAACCAATCTGCTGCCGTTTTCTTGCTTTTGTGACATGTTTTTTTTTCTCTTATTAATAATAATATACATAATCTTTTTTTTTTTACTTATGAGCAAATTCTATTTTATTTGGCATATCATACCTGGGCAAAAATAAAACAAAATTTAAGAAATGTTGCAAGCCATAGAAACAAAATGACTTTTAAGTGTTATTATCATTATTTTTAGTCAAGCGTATTAAGTAGTTAAATGTTCAATTTCTAGAAATGTCGGAAAAATTGCACTAGGATTGGGGTTCGATAAATGTTATTTTTTAAATATCATAAAATTCAGAAATCCACTTACAAACTTTATCTAGTTTAGAAAGCTACCTTGAAATTATTTTGTTAAATTTTGGAATTTAAATACATGCCATATATTTTTTACTGTATGTGGAAATAAAACTTTATATTTAAAACACTTTCAGTGTATGTAACATATCAACATTTTATAATGATAATATCTCTGTATGTGAAATTGATCAGTGTATACGCAATATTATCATGGCTGTATATGAAATGGTATCACTAATAATGCAATGGTATCACTCCATCATAATCATTAAGTATGATAATCATCAAGTCTAAACGTAAACTGTTATAATTGTACGCAAAGTGTTATCACAACATGTGCAAACTTATCTATCAAAAAAATAAGTCTTCACTTTATACATGTAGTTGTTCAAATCAAAATATAAACAGAGCGCTCGAAGAGGTACAACAAAAAAGATGTTTAGTAAGACAAAAATAAAAGAAAGGTTCTTTCATATTGTTTACCAATTTTTGGCACTGTTATTAAGTCAAATTTAGAAATATCAGTGATGCAAGAAAATCATCATGAACCTCACCTGACACAAGTATCACAAAAACACGTGACTAGTCCAGGAAAACATAGGAAAACAAGACACGACCTATTCACACTAACACAGATGAAAAGACCGAGCAAGTGTAACCATCAACACGCCATGATAACCAGCTAATATCAGTGGTCGTTTCCACGTCGGTGAGCTGCCCCCACACAGATTCACCGTTATAAAAACATTTTGGAACCTGAGAACTCATCGTCAGATAAGAAAGGAACATTCCAGGCTGCTATATAATATGTGAGTATGTTGAACATTAGAACGGTTGCCCCAAAGTAAATAGCAGAGAATAGATAATGTCGGTATAACGGCAACAGCGTCTGTAAGTAAGATGTGTCGATTTTGCCTGAACTTATTTTAAAGACGGTCAAATAATAATTTCTCCCTTAACCAAATTAAGGGGATTTATTTCAAAGGTTGCATCTAAATAAATAGCAGAGAATTGATAAATTTACTCGCTTTGCAATAGACAACGTCGATGAAATTAGATGTGCCTTTTGTGTATGAACTTATGAGCAATTTTTAAGCCGTAAAAAGACAATCTTCCCGTTACCATCGTTTGAGAATGTTAGAAAATGCACTTGATCACATTTCAGGGGAAATACTCAAATAATTATAAACTTAAAATGGGCAATCACATGGGGTTGATATCGGCGAACTAGGAAAATATAGTTATACCTCGAGGGAGGAAGGGGTTATAGCGTAGTGAAACTGTGGTATAATTCTAATTCTTTTTTAGACCAATAATTGAGCATTTTACTGGTGCTCATATGACTCGGGTTATTAATCTTCATTTGTATCTTTTAACTTTTTTTGTCTGAACTATGTTGTAAGAATAATTGTTTTATTTCCTCTCATTCCTACTACCACCATAATGTTAAGTTTAGTTTATATCTAACAAAGGCCAATACGTATCTAAAGGCTATGTCGGGACCTTGGAAATAGTCATGGAAATGTCTGAAAATGAAAATGGGACGCAACCCTTTCTGTACAAAGTCAACAGCGTTGATAAAGGATCTCTTCCCTTGTCTGGTCTTTTTCATTACCTTAATTTTATATGATTTTGGTTTTTCTTCTTTCGTTAGTTGTTGAGACATGCTAGGTTGAGTACAATCTTTATATATAAGGAAAAATGTATAACTATATCTTCCGGCATAATTCTTATATTACCAACTAATTTCAAAGGCCAGCAATAAATTATACTGAAGTAATCTTCTTTTTTAAGTAGCAGAGAGATTCATGACTTTATATGCACAATTTGAAATGTATTTCTGTATATGCATATGTTAAAATGTTTATAATTTTATTGAACTGTAACTTGCTCTTTCACTTTGTAAGAGTATGTGTGTCTGTATGTCTATGTGCTTGTGGGTGTTGTGTATGAGTATATGCGCTTGTATATAACTATGCGCGTTTGCTTGTGTGCCTGTTTGTGTGTCTATGCACATCTGTGCATGTGAGTATATGTGTCCCTGTACGCGTATGTATGCGCACGTGTTTGCGTGAGAGAATGCGTGGATGTGTGCGTGCGTGAGTGCTTGTGCTTTCTATTCTGTTTAAGTATCTAGTCGATATGTAAAATCGCTTCTTTGTTTGAACTGTATGTAAATTTACTTTTTTTTTACTGACTTTTGTTATTGTTTTTCGAAATTGTGAATTGCTGATGATGTTAGACCTCTTGCTTTTAAACCCTCTCTTCTACGTACATGTGGGTCTGTATAATTTCTATGTATGCACGAGTGTGTGTGTCAGTGCGTACGTGCGTGAGTATTTGAAACCTCAATATTGTTTAATTATCTATCCTTGTAAAATACGTTTCTTTGTTTGTATTTTATTTTAATTTACCTTTGTATTTTATTTTTTGTTATACTTTCTCAAAATTTTGCAACTGATGATGTAAAAGCTTTGGCTTATAAGCCTAAATAAAATTATTTGAATCTTGAATCTGAACGAAACAAACACAATTAACACAGTTTTTACGAGGTGTTATATTATCCGTCTAGGCCAGTTTGATTTCCCCGGGGAAAAAAATAATGAGAACAAATATAAATAACAATAAACAAATTTTAAAAAAATGAACTAGAGGGTAAAAAAGATTCACGTTATTAAGAGTGTGCGTTTTTGGACGAGTGATACAAATAGTAAAATTGATGTACTATATGAAAAAAGCACAACCTCAAAATCTTATTCATATAAGATTCAACACGATACCTTCTATTCATCAAACTCTGGGGAAGCGTAAACATTATGTACTTATATTCCCAGATGTGTGTACAGTTTGATGACTACTCTCAGAGCATTTACTTACTTGGATCGATTTTATGCATTATCGGGTTTGTTTTTTTTGTTTTTTTTTAATTATGTTCACAAAGGAATGCATATTTATTGAAACAATAGCTTTTTTTAATTGTAAAAGCACAAATACATCAAAACTTTAAGGACCAAAATTATTTTGAATCTTTACTTTATTACATTTTCATCGTTATGTTTTTCATATTCATTCACATCTACTTAATTCGATTCAGGATGTTACATAACAATGTGTTTCCATGTTTTAAAAGACGTGGAATCTTAAAACTTAGGCCAATTCAAAATTATCCTCTAAATTAACCTGTTCTAATTCATTACAACATATCTTATTTTACTAATGTAAATATATTTGTGCATTATCAACAATTTGCATTGATATTCTTGTCCCAGTAAATTTTGATATTTTGTTTTGCATTTTCGGTAGTTTTGAGTAAATGAATGTTGAACAAGTTTTTCCATTTTATTGTCATCAAATAAAAATAGCAACCAGACATAGTTGTCAAAATATTTAGTATTTTTTTAATAATGTAAGAATAAACTATATGGTATAACGCTTCATTTTAGTTTTAGTTTCGAAAAAGTATATTTCAAAGGACGTAATTTTATATATATGAACATCAATTATCTTTTAAGCACACACTTTAAAAAACATCTTCCTTTGTTCTTCTGATGAATGACCCTAAAATGAAAATGAGCGAGATAACTGTCACTGACATCGCAGGCTATCACTGTCCAAATACTGGACTAACGGTTTTCCCCATACACTTTCACAATATAATTCCTGATCAAACAGGAAAGCTGCTGAAACATTATTTTATTTAATGTTGTGAAATCACTTCTTTTACTAATAAGCTTTCTGTCATTATCCAACAGCAGTGTCAGTGTATACTATTTGTCATTGTCATGTCGTAACATTATCGTGACTGGATGTCTACTTCATGATGGTATGAAAACCTTGAGGTGATTAGAAAGTCTATAATATTTCCTTTAGTAATCTGGGGTTTTCAAAAGATATAATAACTTGAGTGACAACACTATGAGTCTTTAGATTATGATGACAAAGTGAAAACTTTGAAAAAAAAAAAGATTTTGAAAGCCCGAATGTTTTTAGTCTAATGGCATAATATCGTGATGAATATCATTAGTCAAAATTTTAAAAATATGACATCCCTAAAGTGATATTCTGCAATTTGGGAATATGTTCAGGCTTAATGTCAGATATGTGGAGTCTAATTTTGCTTTAACCGGGATAGAAATATCCGCCCCTTGACAAGCCTATTTTTTGTTTTTCCACTACTAGTACTATTTAATATACTTAATAACTCAAATAACAAATAAGTTTTAGATTCAAACAAACAAATCCTTTGATGATTTATTTCCTCTTATTAAGCTTAAAAAACGTTTTTCATTTGTTTGTCGAAACTAAAAGTTTGAATTTTTGTTTGGTTGAACTATAATAAACCACAAGAAAACATAACGTTGAGCACATTTGCGGTTTGACCCAGGACAAATTGCTCCAAAGGGGTTCTCTGCTGTTTTCACAAGATTTTGGTTTGAAAATGAAGAAAAAAAAGTCTACCAAAATCTGATCACCGAAAAGGTCATTCTTTTAAGAGGGCCGCCAAAAAACCTCAAAACACACAGTGGCGTCTTTTTTTTTATACAGGGGCGTTGTTGATGATGTCCCATTTGACAGATGGGCTTGGATTAAGTACCTTTTCTTATATTTTAGTGAACAGGGCTGTAGCTTTTTAGAGTTTGGGTTTCTGAATTAACTTTTGTGCGCGTTGAAGCGTGTCTTGAAATCTTGTGCACTCCCTATATATTTAATAGTTTGATCATGTTTAGAAACAGTGGCCTGGTAAACAGCGAAGTTTTGTAAACGACTGTTTTTTAGGCGACATTCCTCCCAAAAACACCGCACATCCAACCAGCAAAACTTGCAACTGCAGAATAAAAGGAGAATGCCCCCTCAATTAATGACTATTGAGTCATATCAGGTAACAGTGAATAGTGAATAGTGAACTCCGTTAAATCAACTCACCCAATGACGAGAGAACTCTGCATGCTTTGTTAAAACTAGTAATTTGACAAGCTTAGTTTTGACTCAGCCGAGATCTGAATAGATTATGTTCTGCTCAGATGTGAACATCAAATCCGCTACGCCATGAAAGTGGCTAGTGATACAAATAAATTCGACACGCCATTTCTGCTTTTGCAGTTTTGTTTTTGGTGTGTCCATTATGAAACACAGTTTAATTTTAGAAACGTTTAAACATAATATCTATTTTGATCAACAAAAATAGTGTAAATAGCTTTGACTTCTACTTAGAAAAATGATAAACAAAATCAGTTACGTAGCAACCTAATTTTTGAAATTTTTCGTTAAAAGTTTGTTAATTTGTTGTCAAATAAAATAAACGGACCATCACTAATTGTATGCATGTTTTTTTTCTCATACACCTTCGCTTTGATTATGTGTTAAACAGACAAGTAAACATTTTTTAAAACTATAAATCGACCTCGACAAAACCGTTGATCTTGTTGCTAACTTTATAACCAATTATTTTCATTGCCCCGTGTAATCACACAAATACGTAAAATGATAATTTTACGTTTGCCCGACTTGGAAACCAGTTTATTTAAGGATCTTAACGTTTTCGCTTTTGGCTAGTTTACTGTTTGGGAAGTCTATTCTTGTATACTGATGATTAAACTCGTTTTTAACTGATCTTTAGAATGGCATCTCTCCCCTATTTTCCGCCGAAACGCACTGCTTGTTATTAAGGGAATTGACAAAAAAAACAACGCAAATGTCTATGTGCTCTTGTTTCTAGGTTGAACTTATATAAATGATAATACATGAGCAATTATAAAATGAATATCGTTTGTCAATGTCTTTAGCTATTTATTGTTAACTTTGGTTGCAAATGTAAATAAATTGTTGACAACAATGCAAGTATCATTAGCCTAGCAGCCTCTAGAGAAACCTTGCGAAAATATTCCCAAAGCAGTTTTGGTAGGGGGGGGGGGGGGTATCTAGAAACCGAATATGCATTTCAAACTGATATTATTATTTAGCGTTTTGAGAAATTCAAAATCGCGTCAAAGATAGCCGCCGAAAACGGACTACGCTTCATTGACCAGGCCTAGGCAATGGAAGATTTAAATCAAATTGGTCCCAAAGAAAAGGTAGTTCAAGTTGATGTGTACATTATGCTCATTAGTTAATTTGTATATTCATAAATACTGACTAAAAGGTAAAAAGTATGCATTTATCGAATTTCTTTCGTTTTCAACTAAAAAACGGTAAATAATAGTATCATAAACACTTAAATCTTGCAATCGAGTTATAAGATTATCAATGAATATTACTCCTTCAAGTGATTCTTCTGCGTACAAAATAAAAACGGTGCCTAAGATGGCCGCCAAAGCTGACTGAATTTATTTGACAAAGTTAGTTATTTGTTTCTTTATAGTCCAGTGCAGATATGAGATCAAATAGCGTAACCTTGAAAAAACTACAAGAAACTCTTTTATGGTGGTTTTAGGTACCATGGGGAGTACAATAACAGAAAGAATAAATGTACTCAAATCTGATCTGCGGAACTAGGTCAAGTAAGGGATTTAAGATTAGCATAGTTTATAATGAAAAACCATTAGAAAGCGTCTAAGAGTAAAACTCCTTACCTATACAAGTAAATAGAATAAAGGGTACTTTGGTATAGACATTTATACATTGTTGTTTTATGACAGATAAAAATGTGTTTACTTTGGGACCAATTTGAATAAATAGTCCAATAAATAAATGTCCTAGGCCTCGTAACATCGTCAATGCAACTTAGTCCGTTTTCGACGGCCATCTTGGACGCCATCTTGAATTTATCAAAATGCTTAATGATGGCATCATGGAGATTCTTTTTCTACATATATTCCTCTACCAAAATTAATCTTAGCCTGCTTGGGAGGTAATTTTGCAATTTTGTTATGAAATATGGCACTTAGCAACTTGAACATATAGGTGTATCGTGATCTATATAAAATGATAATAGTAAGTAAGACAAAAGCATTGTTTAAAATGTCAAGATTTTATCAGTTTTCTACTTGAAACTCTTTATCAATAAATTTAATTTAATATGATAAATTAGAATGTTTTCACTGAGGTTATAGGTCTACCTTCTTCCGAAAGTGGGTAAAATGAGTTCAACTTTTACTTATATCTTGGGAACCTGACGTCATTTAAAAATGTTGTCTGTGCTTAATTAAGTTACTAGTCCTTTCCCAAATCGATGAAAATGGATCTTTTATGCTGAAATATAAGCTTTGGGAAAACCTCTGTACCGGGGGACATTTCACTTTTTTGAGGGTACGGTTATAAAACTAACGAATCTTCTTTTCTTTAAAAAAATGCAATTTCCTGTGCCATGATTGGCTCAGAATATGTTTTTATCAGTTTTAGGTGCATAATCCTGCCTTGTTAAACATTGATTAAAAACCATTACGAGTTGATTACCTTATGATGGAACATCTGAACAATCTGAAAATAATGTCTTTAAAAGTACATCAAAAGTAGCCAATACGTGTATTAGTTGCAAGTTTGTACTGGCTTCACCCCTTGTGAAATCAGCCGTTGATATTGGATATTATGTGCACGTTGATAACATATGTTTAAATAAATAACCATTCGTAAGGAAATGTTTGTTATTTATTACAATTGTAGAGATACAATAGTATCATTATGTTATGACATTTAAGAATTATTTATTCCACGCAAAATTATATTGTGAGTGGTATATTTTCTTCTTGTGTGTGTGTCTTTCTGTCTACCTGTCTGTGTGTTTACGCGATAACTTGAGTACCGTAAAGCGGGGTGAATTCGGCGTTTTTGGGATGTTTAGTGACGTACCGAAAAAAGTTTAGGTGTTAGATTTTTTTTCTCATGTTTCCTACACATCTCTA
>JAUUEB010480265.1:0-11148 GCA_032362205.1 Clione limacina | reverse complement strand
AAGTTGACTTGCTTCTTTATGTTTTTGGCTTCTTCTTGCATTTTTGCTCTAACTTCTTGCGTTTTGCAGTTTTTGATATTTTCATTTAGGCGTTGTTTCTGGTCTTTTAGATCTTTGATCGCTTTATGTTCTGGTCTTCTCTTTGATATTATGATCGTTGGTGAATTATAAATCTAAACATCCAGATATACGATTTCAAGGGCAAATGAAGGGAATCTTGAGCGAGAGTGAATTGGCAAAAAAAAATGAAAGTCAACAAAAGACAAAACAAGTGTCAGATAGAAATAAAAAATAACAAAGTTAAACTAGTATAACAAGAATTGAAATGTTTCATATATATTACCAACACCTTATCAATCAAGATCTGATCTAATTTCAGGAATAAATGCAAATTCGCTTCTTCACTACACAATCGCAAGCTCTGCTAACAAACACATGTTGAGCGAATGAAAAGATTGCTCTGTTTGCTCTTCCAGTTCACCCATAATATGACAACTGTCCTCCAACACCCCTCATCTCACTTACAATACACTATTGATTTCAGATTCTTGAGAACTAGATACTTAAAATGAGTTATTTCACCCCTCAAATACAAGGTCAAGGTCTTAGAAGGTTTCTCAGTGTAATAAGAGTGCAGTCTGGTGTAATGGTTCTGTTTAAGAATGTTGGCACATTTTCTATGTTTGTTCACACACGATTATTTAACTTTTAAGTTTCTGTCTTGATCTTTCTTGTTTACAGCATCAATAACCACCCAAGTGGCCGTGTGGTTAAAGTGTCAGCCTTTTGAGAGTTTTTTTTGCAAGTTTCATTGTTAGTCGGATTATACTTAAAACATAAGAATGTAGAATTATCTAATATCATACAGAAAAGAAAGCGATCTTAGCGTATTAATTACAATGTATTTGAAAAAAGAATGAATGCTAAATAATATGAAACTGAAAGAAAACTTTGAAATCATAAATGCGGTTTTTTATTCGAATGAAAGAGAAAAAATAATCCTTTCCTGATAGAAGTTTTCAAGAAGATTTCGCTAGTTTATTGATCTAACTTTGATGACCACTTCTAAGAGAGACGACGCTTTTTGTATCTGAACAATCCACAAATTTAAGAAACAATATAATATGCATTTTGTATTATTCATATCATTGTTATAGACGTGTTGGTTGAGAATAAATATTGATGATGTACAGCAAGCTTTTGTCCCGAATATTCGGCTAAAAGGTATTATGCAAACAGTCCTTGCAACACTCATTTAAAGACTTAAAACGTACCTACACATATTGAAAAATGAAAAACAATATAAGATATGTAACAAAGTCAACATCAATTATAAAAACTGAATGTATTATATTAAATATTGGTCTATAACTGATAATTTATGGAAATAATGATGATAAGTTGATGAAACTGTGTTTTTACAAATCAGTTTTTAAATTATTTTCCAAGTTCTTGCAAACATAAAACGGATACACAAATAAATACCTTGCGAAGGGTGAATTATGTATTTATAGTGTGAACAATTATAAAATACCGTCACTAATTCCGGCGTTGTTAGCAATTATATGTTCCGAATTTAGCTCTAAACGGTAGTCATTGTGCATTCAGGGCAATGATAATTATATTGTGTAACGGTATATTTTCTTTCTTGAAGTCTGTATGTGTGTGTCTGTTTACGCGATAACTTGAGTAATTTTGCTCGGATCTCTTTCATTTTTGGAAGGATGGTATGGACCGGGTATAAAATGTTTGCTATTAAAATCTTGAAATATTCATGAACTATGTCAGAGTTATGGCCCTTATTGACTTTGTTTGCTATATGTTCTTTGGTAATTTGGCAAGAACACGCTGTGGTAAAATCGTCAGCGTTAAGAATCTGAAATCTTGGAAAGATGCTCTTCTGGTGACTATCAAAAACCAGCTTTTACAATTGTTTGAATAATCAATTTATGAACCCTTGAAGTATGTTGCTATATATGTCTTTTTTAATTTTTTGCAAACACGCTGTGCTCCCTTCGTCAAAAATATTAATCTTCGTGGTTCTCTAAAAGTTGTAATTTTGGGAGTAAGACTCTAAAATATTACACACATGCTCTTCTAGGGACCTAAAATAATGTTTCCCAAGATTTTGAAAAATATGTTTACAGAGTTATGGCCCTTGTCTTGTTTGCTATGTGTTCTTTGTCACTTTTGTCTGATGTTCGTGGTTGTACTCTCTTCGAGTACCCATTTTCTAGTTTTAGATATTATATATTCACATGGTCTTACTTATTTTGTAAGGAATGCCAAATAAGTCTTGTGAAGTAAATGGTTGTATTATTCCACTATATTTGCTTTATAAATTAGTTTTGATACATAATTGTTGGCTCATTTGTTTTTCCCGCCAGGGTGGCTATACAATCTGGTGCAATTTACTCAACGGAATAAGTGATAAGATTGTTAAGAGATTGTGAGAAAATAAATCACTTGGATTGTCGATGGCGTTGACAGGTTTGGTCTTTATCGGCTAGCTCAGATTGCTTTTCGATAACTTATTGTCGTAAGCGCCTTCTGTCTCGATGTGTGTCTGTGTCTTGACCTGTTTCTGTGTGTGAGCGTAGCCCTCTTATAACTAGCCATGTCTCTGACCGTGTATAGACAGAATAGTGAGCTGAGAGTGAGGAAGGACATCGTGAGAAATGTGAGTTATGCCCGGACCCAGCAAGTCATTTAGTGTCCTAAACACTGACACGTGAGTCTAAAATGTTATAGAACATTTCATTGTATTTTGTTTGATCACATGAGGTGTTTGGAGTAGCACCGATATTTTGACACTTTTATACGAGACACAGACAAGGGTTTTATTTAAGCGCGTAGCCAGGATTTTGAAAGGGGGGGGACCTTGGATATTATCAAAGAAATGGCCGCAAAGCGGGCGAAATTTTTCAGACTGGTTTAAAATGATGCAAATTTAGATATATTAAGAGCATACTATCACAGAAATTGCCGCAAAGCGGCCGAACATTTTGAGATGAGTTAAAAGTTGTGCAAATTTAGAGTATTTTGGATCTCAAATGGGGGGGGGGGGGGTTCTCCATGCCCCCTGGCTACGCGCCTGCTATTAACAACAACTGTCATATATATATATACAGCTTAGAAAATAAGTATTTTTTATGTAGCTGACCCGTATGCCGTTGTTATCGAGCTTGTTTGGGAGTTTATCATTTGGCGCCGTGTCGATGGCCTTAGAAAAGTCTAGAATGTTGGCCGGGTTTGATTCTAAGAGGAGAAACTTGCATGAAAACCATTGTTTGCTGTGGTGGGGATGTTGTGGTGTTCAACGTATTGGTGCATGACATGGTATGGTATAATATGTGATCAAGAAGTTTGGAGACAATTGAAGTCAGATAGACGGGGCGATAGTTTTCAGGTGCGTGGCAATCTCCTTTCTTGAAGATTGGGAAGATATTTGCCGTGTTCCAGTCGCCTTGAATGCTGCCGCTGTCTAGTGGCTTTTGGAAGATAAGAGTGAGCCCAGATAATAGAGAACTGGCAGCGATTTATAGGACTAGGCGAAGAATATTTTCAGATCCGTACGCCTTGTGTTGTTAAATATTTTGATAGAGTTTATGAACGCCATTTGCGAAGGTAATAGGTTCAATGATTTTGTCTTCAATATGTTTGCTCACAAGCTGCAGGATAGTTGAGGTGGTTCTTTTGAATAATAAGTTGTATTGATATAAGACAGTTAGTTTCTGCTTAAATTTTACTATCACTGAAAATACTCCCCTCTGACCAAAGGGTGATACTGCTATTGTTTATTTTCGTTTGATGTATCTTCAGAATTGTGAAGAATTATTATTGTATAGTCCCTCTTGAGTGCATTTGTTCTAAAAAAAAACGTTTACTTGTCTAAAACAGTTGTGCACTATTTTTGGAATTTGGTATACTGTGACGAGTACTTAGATTTGAGGGCTCGCTTATAAAGCTTTGCTTTCTTCCTATCAAGTCTTTGTATGCGTTTGTCTGTATCCAGGGTAAATAATTTTCGTTCCTGATACAATTTGAAGGAACATGAGTTGTAATCGTAGCATTCAGAGTACTTGTAAACACATCTAAAAGGTTTTGAATACACTAGCCCTTCTCAAAGTCAGTTTTGGTTTTTGATAAGAAGTTCTGAAGAGTTCATATTCATAGCATTCAAGCTTGCTTTGGCAAAAAGAAACACTTTACGTAAAGTGTTCTGTATATAATTTTAGCAAATTATTGAGACCACTATTGCAGCATTATGGTTAGACAGGTCGCGTATAGTAGATGGAATTCTGACTAGGTAGGGAACATGTTAAGTAGGTTCATATATCTGGTTCGCTCTTCCGAATACTTCTTTAGGATATGCGAGACTGAAATTGCCACCAATCTTTCCGTTCCTTTAAGCTGTATCTGTACTAACTGGGAATTTTCCCAGATTATATCATCAGTTGAAGTCCTTACATTTGACTATATTACGGTTACCCACGGGGTTAATTTTACTTAATGGGTATAGCTTCCCTAGCGTGAACAAATATTCAACAAAATGTTCCTTGTTCGCTTGAGATAGACCTTGGCACAGTTCAGTTCGCAACTAGTTATAACTGTGATATGGGGCTTTTATGAATAAGGATAACGACTCTGCCACCAAGAGAGGATAGCATCGTCAGTTTGGTTGATACATGGCTGTATGCCACCAGAATTGATTCCGTTCTACTTACAATATTTTATTTGATGTACTCTATCAATGCCTTTAATTCCGATATCTTATCCCTAACTCGTCAGTAGTTTAGGTTTTGTTAGGTTTGTTAGGAAGAGAGATAAAAGGGAAATTGTCTCGGCCTGATATAGATGAATGACTTCCTGACATAAATGTGAAACAACCAAGCAGACAGATCGTCAAGTTTCTTTCAGCTGAGAAAAGCAAACTTTCTCCTTGCGTAAGCCTAACCAACCTCCTCTTACTCTGATTTGAGTATGGGTACGTTCATTAGCGACGTATATTAGCCTCAAATCAGGTATGTTTTTAAGAATTCTTGTTGAAAGACCGTCGTAATTCCTATCTTTGTAAAACAAAATAACAAATAAGACTGAATGATATTCGCCTAATGATCCGCCTCAATTCGCTGTATTAGAATAATGAACGAGCCCCATGACAATACCCAAGTATGACTTTAAGTACCTAGTAATCTAACTACCCTTAGTTGTAAAGCCATAGTTCTTTATATAGAGCCTTGTCGATCTAGTAGATTAGATTTTATCCCCGTCCAGCCTTCCAAATTGTGGATCGTCACAAAAAAAGTAAAAAAAAATAATAATAATTGACTGATATGCTTAATCTTCTGAAAAATGTAATTAATGAACAGTAATTGTAGGCTAACAAAATCAATTCAATTGATTGAAGTCAATTGAATATTCATATCATATTTATTCATCATTTACATAGAAAACAAATTATAAATCACGGCAACAGGAATCCAGCAAATATTGTTATATAAATCATAACATTAGTCAGGTATGGGCATTTTGGTAGCACACAAATCCAACCAGGCATTAGGTTTAATTATATCTGGAATTCTGTACAAAAATGAACCATTAACATTAAATAATGAAGTATTTGGGTAGTTGGAATGCAAATATTTTTATGTATGAGCTTACATTCATTATATTATAATGTAAGATTGTGTAAAGGTCAAGGGCAAAGAAAACAAAAGTATTTTGTGTTTCCCATAGCAACCATATTATATGTTTCACCTTAGTTTTCCTAATTTGAGGTTATATTTCCAAATATAGGAAATATGTAAAACAAAGAAGAAATTCACAGATAACTTTTGATTGGGAGATTTCCAAATAACTCAAGGAGCAGAGATGACCCCAACATGTAAATGCATCTTCTTTCTCAAATTTCTTATTAAATAATTGTCATCCATTTTAATCATTTTAACAACAAAAAACATGTCATTCAGGTACATCAACAAACTTAACCTATACGAAGCAATTACATATATGACCTATGACCAATGCCTTACATGTTATCAAACAATAAATATACAGCAAATATTTATATATCAAACAATTCAACAAGATTGGCTTGCACAAAAACACAGACATAGCTATGGGGCACTCATTTTTTGTAGGCAAAAGCTCTATGTTTTTCTGAAATGACAACATATATAACTAAAACTGCATAATCTTATAGTAATCGTCAACCATCATACTGGACAAATTCCATCTATAACAAGAGAGAGGGGGTAGGATTGTCTGTGCACCCTTATGCGAGGGACAAGGGGATGAGAAATATTATATGTGTAGCTTCATGTGAAATATAAGGGCAAACTTTCTATATAGAGGAGAATATATTGATATCTGGATTCAGTACAGAAATCAACAATGCCAATACGTATCACTTTAAAATGAAGAAACATTATAAAAATGCAAATTATAACAACATATGCTATTTAAAAGGTTCATTGTCATACAAGTTATTCATGAAAATAATCTTTGAATAACTTGCTTCTAATACAGTGGATATGGAAACTTACAGATGTCAGGGTCTCAAAAAGATTTTTAGGTTATCGTAATACATACTATAAGTAAATAAAAATAATACAGAAAGACTTTTAGATTTAAAAATATGTTTGCCGTATCCATAAGATTAAGTCCAACCAAAACAAAGCTTTTTTATTTTTTTGAGTGTTTGATTTTGGAATGTCAGTTGGTTACACAGCTTGTGTTCCATATTGCTTAAAATGAATTTGAAGGCTGACAATATGAAAAAATGTAAACAATGTTTTAACTCTTATCGTGAAATTACGTGTGTATTTGAATAAACAATTTTTTTTTAAATTAAAAAAATGCACAAGAGAGAGAGAATGAGAGAGAGAGAGAGAGAGAGAGAGAAAGAAAGACAGAGAGAGGGAGAGAAAGAAACAGAGAGAGAGAGAGAGAGAGAGGGGGAGCTCTAAGTATACTGAAACGGTATCATAAATCCCTGACATTTCTTTGGTATTTTCATATGCGTATTAGCCATGGTCAGGAATTCACAAAGGTAAAGAAAAAATATGTTATTAAAATACAAAAAAATTGAAATGTTATGAAGTAATCACTCATGTGATATCAACATGAAAATAAAACAAAAAAGAATAAGAGAACAGAAACATTACAATCTTATTGTGTAGTTTAATTTGGAATGGAACCAATAAAAAAACAAGATCAAAACCAAACATAAACATAAATCAGACAATGTGTTTTCATTAACGTTAAAAAAACGAAGGAAAAACAAAGCAGCTCTCAATATTTAACTTTGCACTATTTGTCAATGTCTTTCGTGCATGTCCTTTTTACAGTATACGAGATCAAATTTAATTTGACATAATGCAAATGATTGCCTTTGTGAGATGATAAAAAAAAGAATCTTACTATTTATTGAGAAATATTCAAACATATCCGACTGGGCTCGGTTGGAATCACAAAAAGTTGATTCATTTTTTTTTAATCTATCAAATGTCTGACATCATTGTAATGAATGAGTTTAAAATGATCAATCATTAGTAATAGTCAAACTATTGATGAAGTGAAAATATTAAGCACCAGTCATTCATTAAAAAACAGTATAGACAATACAGTACACAAAAAGAAAGGCTTCATATCTTTTGAGGTTAAACAATCACAATACAATATGTTATGCACAAGGCAAGGTTAAGATATCATTGCTCATTTGTTACTAGCATAATTGGAATGCAGATCTTTCGAAGCAAATTATTTGACATCAATTATGCTAAATGAACTACAGTTAAACTTGTATAAGCCGACCACCTATGGTCCATGACAAAGGTGGCCACATTCGACAAATGACCACTCTATCCAGGTTTATATGTAGAAAGAAATCACATTGTTTAATGGTACAAAATGGACGCCTTTATATCTAACAACTATATAG
The DNA here is from genome assembly GCA_032362205.1 of Clione limacina. Lineage (NCBI taxonomy): Eukaryota > Metazoa > Mollusca > Gastropoda > Pteropoda > Clionidae > Clione > Clione limacina. The sequence continues at coordinate 3,203 of JAUUEB010480265.1, read as the reverse complement.
AAGAATACACCAAGTTTACTTGTATCATATTTTCTCTAGGAAGCATTTATAGCAAATGGACATTTCACAAACATGATGTATTTTCTTTTTCTTCATAAAGCACACGTTAACAAAACATGATTTCCAAAAATGTATCCTTGATATTGCTTTTCACAAAGACTATGTTTAATAAACAAGCATTAAGACTTACAGTGTAAAGAAATTCCAAAACTAATGACTTACAATTTCATTGCTAACACCATTATTGATTATTTTTCATTAAAGAAAGGCTTGTTCAGCATGTTCAGGCAAGCGCTGAGTTTATAAATGCTTCTATTATTATAACAAGTTGAGTATCCATAGCCTATGTACTTGTCTTTTAAAATACAAACATACTTTAGGAATCCGCTTGTTAGAAAGTACGTCTGCTCTGATGTCAGGGAAGATATTGGTAAAGATGGTCGATTATATTTACACTGTAACTCATTGGATACATAAGACAAGGTTGGGTAGCACTCAGAAATAAAACCACAGTGGTAAATGTGAAATGTATTATTCTGAGGGTTGGACGATAGCAAGTGGCTAAGCTACTAATGGCGCCAGAATGGTCAGTAATACTGACATATGTTGGAACCGCAATGCGCGGCTCTATTTTGTAGGTGATGATGGAATCCTTTCACAACTTGTCCCTGGGCCACCACTTCACACTGAAGAAAATCTGGTCCAGGATGCTCGGCATGCAATGAATTTATAAATAACCATTTAACATACGTCTGCAAAAAGGTCACTGTCATCTTAATTTGTCGGACTAATCAGGAACTATGGCAGTAAGGATCAGACTTGTGCAGGTTCCATCTCAGACTCACTCATTCTCCTACTGTCCTGAGGAACACCATCCACAACCCGGCTACACTCTGAAAGACTCATCTGTGGACAAGGTATACATGGTGTTAAATACTTTTACATGTAACAATATTTATCATCTTCACTAAGTATATGCAAAAACTACAAAAAGAGACAATTTGATATTCCATAGATCTTCCATAGACCGTAAATGGCTTCAATTTGTACATGTCAAAAGGCAACATCATGTCATCATTAAAAAACACAAAAAAACATTAACATAACCCTAAAGTCCTCCCCTGGCGCTAACCAAAGCCCTAAACATTACATGTCTATTTTACGGTAAAACTTATATTAAAAACAAAACAAATTTATGATATCAAGAACATGATAGTAACTTGTATAAATAGCTAACAAAAGACAAACATTATAAAAGTAACTAGACGTGAATCAGACGAAAAATATACCACGCATTTAACATCATGAATGACAATTAACCTAAAACTGGTTTGTCTCTTTTTCAAAGAATAAAACCAACACAATTACAACTGTTTAGGAAGATTTCAGCTTCTAAACAGACAAAAGTTAAAGTGTTTAAAATGTCACATATATGGTGACTGTGGTCTTATAAACCTTGCGCCCAAAAGCAAACCTCATTTACAATATATTTTAACACGTTACCATTGGTAACTGTATTTCAATCCCACCTTATATTCATGAACTCATAGATAGAGTAGTCCTGGGTAGGATATAGATATAAGCATCTTGACGATGTTGATTTAAGATTTAATGTTTGCATCCTTCTGATAAACTTTTGAAATTATTGATGCAAAATCGTGTATTTCAAGGAACAATTCAAGTCAATAATCAAGTGTGTTGTATTCATGTAAATTCATATAGTATACATGGGACAAAGAAATCACGTAAACCAGAATGCAGTTAGGCATTTTTAGGGAGGCAAATTCAAATTTACAGGAGGCGAATACTCCCGTGCCTACCGACGGCAACGTGTCTGAGCACATGCATGTGGTTATGTTGTTTGGTTCTCACAATAATCATACTTACCATAAGATTTTTGCTGCCAAAGTAAGGTCTTTCTTGTGATCCATCATTTAGATCTCTGTCTTCACAAAAACACAACAACAAGGCATTGATGATCATCTGTTGACCAGGATAACAAACATTGTACTTAGCAAAAGAAAAATCTTCAAAAAATTATTTCTAAACTCAAATAAATGAATACGTATTCACTTATCTATTTAAAGGAAGGATTAAACTACATACAAACATTTAAAAATTAAAAATAAATAAATATGTAGTCAACATATTTTCTTCTTTTCTGGTTTAATCATATGGTACGAAGGTGTGTTTCTATCCATTTGCACACAGAAAGTCAGTAAACAAGATTAGGAAAACATGCCTATTTCTATTTGCAGAGTTATTTGTTTCACATATGATAGAGAGAGCTTGTGTAGATAGTGAGAGCTGACATGCAGAAGTAAGGCAACATGCGAATAACCATTGCTTAAACAGACCAAATAAGACTGAAGAGACACTAAATATATACTAGTAGCTGGTAACACATTTTTTGTGTTTTGTACGGTATTCAAACTTTAGAGCAATGGTCGCATACATGACTTATACAGTTTGAAATGAATGCTTTTCTCAATGTCATTATGAAATAAAGGTCATGCTTGATAAAGTTTTGTAATGATGTAGAATGCAGTTTTAAGACTGAGATGACATTTATGTTACAAGATTAGATATATAAAAAAGCGAAGCTGATATATTATATATTAATACAAAACCAATCAAAGTGACAAAATGTATAATATACATTTCTGCTTAATACCAACATATGTTAAATAAAGTGTTGTCTTATCAATCTATAAAAACGATAAATGATGCTCAAAGTATCTTTTTTATTAAAGTCTGGCTAGATTTTGAAATTCTTTTCAAATCAATTTTTTGGGGGAATAAAAAAATTGTGACTTTTCAGGTAAATTGTAAATACTTATCCTATAGGGAAAACTCACCTCATAAACAGACAAAAAGCAGTGAGCAATAAAGTAGGATAAAACACACACAAGCAACACAGGAATGGCGTAGAAATGTAGGTCTTCTTGCTTCTGAAATTGTAAAACATTGATACAGTCATTATTGGAAAAGAAATAGATATTTAACAATAATTTAAATGTATCAACTCTTAAAAATGATAATTCATAAAATCTTCTTTTATTTGAGCTTATTCTCTTTGGCTACTGCATTTCTTTAATGCAAAATCTTTACCAATTTTGATATTTGCTATGATTAAAAACATATTTTTAGTAATTTCACAGTTTAAACTTTCACTATGACCATGATATCTTTAAATGTTGAAT
>JAUUEB010480254.1:0-11148 GCA_032362205.1 Clione limacina | reverse complement strand
TAACAGTGCCCAATAATTAATAAATTAGAGCCATTACTATGTGAGTTAAAGCTGTATGAATATATATATATACAATTAAAGCCTATAACAACAAATGGGCAGGTAGCACCAAACCAGGAACTGGATCACCAAGTCACGATGTCTAGTGACGTTCATAAGTAATCAGATACATACTAAGGATCACCTAGGCATCACAAGAACAAAAAAAACTGACATAAACAAAAATACAAATCAGAGACTGATCTTTCCCTAAAGTAAGGCTTGAAAAGTTTGAAAAAATAAATAAGTGTAACACATTAATTGATTTATGACCTGACAGAAGAATTGACCCTTAAACTCGTTCAAAAATTGGAATACAACTTATCTCAAATCCTGACGAACTGATAACATGAAACATTTCCCTTTTGAACTCATATTATCAGTCACAAAATATAACAGTCAATATCGTGAATTATTTCCTAGACAGTGTTGACGTGATGAGATTGGATTGACTGAAAAATTTAAGTTACCAACTATAGCATGTTTTATCTCATGTCTAGACTTCACTGCATTAGCTGTTAATCAATTGAACAATTCAATGTGTGTGTTTACTTTGGGGTTTTCTTTTTTCAAATGAATAGTATGCTTTTAGTTTGTATAGCGTTAGTTTGGAAATATGTATTTTAGTTAACAAAAGTATATATGGTAACATGGGTTAACAACCCGACAATAATTGCATGCTATTAATTAGTCATTATTGTGTCAACAATGTTGAAATATACGATTTACTTTTCGACAAAGTTGTCATATTCAGAAATTATTCATGAAAACAAATGGAGAAATAATATAATGTTTTTTGTTGTAAATACATATACTTATATCTAAATAATGGACAAAATGAACAATTGCACTAAACCTGATGCTCTGCTTCTAAATTCATCCTTGGTATTGATACTAGGCTTAACATTATTTACATACAACGCTTCTCATTGTTCTCATTGACTTGATAAGGCTAAATTATCAATACATCAAAGGTCAATAGCTTTTCACATTTTAGGAAATGTTCCTTTACTGGTTCCCTGCTTTTGTGATCTGATGTATGGGTCATGAGATGTCAGCATGACAGCGCGGACATTTATTTGGTACACGACACCAGTTCTCAGTTCTTTGTCAACAGAAGGTTTAAGGGAGGTAGAACTGTTTTAGTTTTCTTAACACATTTGACATTGTAACGTCAAAATTACGAAAACACAGAGTCATTGTGAAGGCAAGTCACCTTATTTTCATCCTAGATGACGTCAATGCGTATAATCAGGGAATGATAACAATGCAACCATGACAATCTATCGTTTTTGTGTGTGAAGGTTTTTCACTTTCCACACTAATAATTGCGATTGTGCATGAACGTCAAGATTAACTATAAGCAGAACTGTTTAGACAATAGTCTTGTCGCTACTAGTGGGGGAAATCAGTCGGTCGTCGCCCGGGCGATATCTTTTATCTTTCGCGCATGCGCATCGATGGTTATATGTTAATCAAGTACTTTAGCTTTCGCTTGTCAGTCGAAGAAAACTCAATGTTTTCTTGAAAAGATGACGCACAAGACGTGTTCTTGGGGGAAATGTAAGAGTTGATCACGATATTCCAAAGGTGGTGTGATTTATTAAACGTTTCCCTCACCTAGACAAGAACAGGGATGCATATTTGAAATGGATAAAGGCATGCAATCGACCACATCATCAGTTGAATCTTGAAAAATAATTTAATTACAATTGTACCAGTTCATTCCAAACTGGAACTTGAACAAAATATGATTTATACTGTTCCTACCCGGAATGATCAAAAAACCATCATAGCGATAGCGGAGGTGACTTGTTGGTCTTATAAAAAGTTATCATACTCATTTCAAATAGCAGTTCCCGGCAGTGGAAGACTATTTTTTCCAAGAATCATACAGACACAGTTGAAGTTAAAACAAATATTTCTTGCCATTTTTGCAAGAGTCAGCCAGACACTTGGACCATCACATCGTCCCTTTTTAGGGACTAAGCTTACAAAAGAAAAAAATGTACATTTAAACCCAGACATTAGTACAAAGTCGCAACCATGAAGCCCAAGCCCTTGCATATCGCAAAGTCGACATCTCAAAACATCATGAAGCTGAAGCCTTCTCTAGAAAAAGCATGAAGGCGAAGCCCTCATTTCAGTAAAAGAACGTGACCCTTTTAAACAGTGTCTAGTAAAGGTTTGTAACACTTTTGAATGAATTTGGAGTAAGAAAAATAGCTTCATTGGATAAAAAACATTACAGCATTTTGGGAAATATCACAAAGCCAAAGACTCTCCTCCAAAAAAGGATGAAGCCGAAGCATGTTTTAAAAAACAAGACGAAGCCTCGTTTTCTAAACTGCGGCTTCACGGGGTTGAAGCCGGCTTCGTACCCATGTCTGTGTTTTACTTCCCTTTCACATTATATAACTTTGTGTTAAAGATCGCTTCTTTTTTCCTTTCTGTTTTTTTTATCTTGAATTAGGTGTTGGGTCTATTTCTCTTAGTAACCATTCACAAATTACGAAAGCCAGAGGGGATGAGGGAAAGCTTTTAGAGTATTTTTTATATAATGAAAACTGGCAAAATTTGACCAATCAGCTTACATTTGAGAAAAATGATGCAAACAAGTTTAAGGAATGTGTGAATGGTCCCTTATGTACAGTATAACCGTCCTGAATCGTGTATTTGTAAAAGGTTGAATTTTCCATGATACAGTGTGAATAAATGTTGTGTATACTATAATCAATTTGATTCATTGTGTTGTTTGTGGTACCTTTACAGAAGACAAAGTGTAACAGTAACACAATAGCAAAGACAGTGTTTAATAATGAAATCAATTCAAACAAAGTTTAGTCTTAGGATCGCACAATATTTTCACCAATTTCTTGTAATAAGGTATCATTACTTAGCGTATGTTCACTTTCAATATGTATACTATTTTCTTTGCAACGTTACATAAATTGCATTTTGGATAGATTCTGAATCATTTTGAAATCTTCAACCCAGGTGCTTGTTTATAACAAATGTTTCTTGAATGTAGACATTTTCCTATTAGAAGTTGCACAGAGGAGCTTATCTTGTTATGTAATGTCGCTGATCCAGCACTCATAGGAGCCTGAGATGTTTGACTTGCTAAGCTTATCTTAAATTGTTGCTTAATATGTTGTTTGTTAGTTTACAGCTGGGTCCTGAACGGTTTTACCCAATGCAACAAGGAATTTTGCACAACGAATGAAGATATGGAGACATCTATAAAGTTCAGAGTAGATATTGAGTCTACAGACCGATATAACTAGGCCACATATTGAGCAACAACAAAATAAAGCTATTATAATACCTATGATATTGCCTTGAGCTGGCAAAAACTAAACCTTCATATATTAAACAAAAATAAAGATGCATGTCCAGTTCAGACATGGGTACAAAGCCGACTTCAGCCTTTTATGAAAGAGAGGCTACGGCTTCATGAGATTTAAAAAAAATGAATGTTTTTTTTCAAACACCAAATCCATTCAAAAGTGTTAAAAGGTACTAGACACTGTTTACGAGGTGCACAGCACTGTTTTACTGAGTAGGATAATTCAGACCAAAATATTAACATTTTCATCGGATTTAGGGCAGGAAATGTTCCTCTGTAATTAATTGACTTATATAGGAAAATACTAGCGTCAGACTCCCAACACCCAAATAGTATTTTGGTCGGCCCCATCTCAGTTTGTTCGTGATTTCAATAACAATGATACCAAAATGCTCAGGAATCTATCCTGCGTCATATAAGGTGGAGACCTTTTCAATTTAAAACATCACCCTTTTATAGCCCATCCCTCGTTTAAAGCATCAAATTCTTAATGAAATAGAGTAATAGACAATGTAATTTTATAAAAATTGGTGTGGTAACTCATCAAAGAAAAATGAACAAACCGTAATGTGAGTGAGATTCGAAACTGAAAAGAATCTAAAAAAAAATCGCGCTTGCGTCAAAAGCTCAAGTGCGTCAAAAGACCCGCACTCGACGGTATGCCATGCCACTATTAAATGTCTGAATTGGCCGAGATCTTGATTGACTCACGTAGTTTCAATGAACCAGTGACCTATTGGGATAAGAAAAACATCAATATTGTGTGTAATGATCTACAATAAACACAACGACACTGTTGTTCATATTTGTTTAAAAATCTCAGATTTCCTGAAAGCGGCTGAAGTTACACGAAATGACTATACATCATAAATATCCTACAGAGGCCAGAAATGAATAGCGTCCTATACAAAAACTGCTTTACTATTTCAACTGCTTTTAGCAGGCAACACCAACCCAACACTCAAAATGCCAACTAGAACAGACACAGTCTGTCTCAGAGTTGTTACCTTCAACTCAACTTCTTTATGTCGCTTGAACTTGACACTAAAATCTAAGAAATCAATCACCACTTTATAGTTAATAGCTAGTGATTAAAATGAGTTAATTTGATAAAACTAAGAAGCATGGCTCTCAAGTGTAATAAATCCAATGTACATTTATGATGACGTCCTGAGAATCACATTTAAATCACAAAACATCGGACACCTTAAATGTATCGGACACCGAATCCAGAAGACGCCATTTTAACTAATTTTTAACCTGGCATCCGGGACTTCGGGTGCATTGTTTGTAACAGTTTGAGATATATATTCTCTTAACCTCCCTCCGCGAATATCAATTTTGTTCGTTTCTAAATATTGGTTCTAAAATTTTAAGAGTATAAAGAGCCTATACTACATAAACATAAGACTTTGTTCTATAGTTTAGAAAGTAGTTTCATCGTTTTTTGGTATACAGGAAAAATGTCCATGCAATCTAAAGTTTATTTAAAATGATAGCGAAAAAGGCTTTTTTGTCATCATAGCCCTAGTCAGGGATTTCAAGCATTATTGAGCTAAATTTAGCCAAGGTGGTTTCTCCTTAGAAGCGAACTAACTATTGTTTATTGACAACTTACACTCGGAGGATGGACTTGCGCATAAATAACTCTTTGTGATTGGATACTTAGTTATCGTGTGGCTTGGTCGAGCTTAGTTTCCGTTCCCTCTTACTATAATTACATACGGGTTGATTTTGTTCCAATTTGGTTGCCGCTTACTTGCGTGACACAAATTGAAGTTTCAATTTCCACGTTCAGAAAACAATGTGTGTGCTGAGTTTGAAGTAAAATGATGCATTAGTTTTTTAGCAATTATCAGAGGTATGTTGATTTGTTCTACAATTCACGAGAAATGGAAGAGATAGTTTAAAGTGCCAATTTTGTCTTGTGCGTATGTTCTATATCACGGGAGCAAAAATTGGCATTTATGTTATCTAGCTAAACAATGGCTTCTACGTCTATCAATTGGACATAAGCCGATGTTGATTTTGCTTACAGAAATAGACACTGGCTGCGTAATGTACACAAAATATGTGATATTGACTTTTATTTTTTCATTTATAGAGATAAAACTGAAACCATATATAAAATCATTTTCTTTGTGAAATGTCTGATGACAGTTTAAGTCTAGTCTGATATGATAACTTGAGTCCACCAATTTACGGTGTTACTTCGATGCTTTGTTTATTGGCATAACTATCACGGTACTGCTCATTAGAAGTTATAATTTGACTTTGTAAAACTACCCCCTCAGTCTGCAATGCACTGGTTACTTGACCAAAAAGGGAAAAAAAGAAGAAAGACGGACAGACATACAGACAGACAGACAGACAGACAGACAGACAGACAGACGGACAGACGGACGGACGGACGGACAGACAGACAGACAGACAGACAGACAGGCATGCGGCAGACAGACAGATAGACAGACAGACTTACTGACTGACTGACTGACTGACTGACTGACTGTCTGACTGACTGACTGACTGACTGGCTGACTGACTGACTGACTGACTGACTGACTATAGATATTGATCTAAAGGTTGGATCTAATATTTAAAGTCCCTATCACGTTAAACATAAAAAAAACTGTCTATATCAATTCAACACGTCATGGCTGTGGCACTGTGATGATGGGGCTCAACAGAATTTAGTGGAGTGATCCACATGTACACTGGGGTATAGCATGCGCAACCAATCATTCACTGGCAGGCGCTATTCCTTTACAGGGAGCTGTGGTTTAGTGGTCACTTCGCTTTGCTCAAGTTCTGTTGGGCGCTGGGTCCAAATCCCTGAGGTGCCAAGACATTTTTCACACATACTTATCGAAAGGTTGGATCTAACCTTCCAAAGGCCTTATGACGTTCAATATTTAAAAAAAACTGTCTATGTCAATTCAACACGTCATGGCTGTGGCACACGAGAGAGAGCACGATGGGAATATTAAGAGGCTACGATTATATTTCTCACACGGTGCATAAGATTGTGATAATTATGATGATGGTGCACAACATAATTTAGTGTAGTGATCAACCACAAGTACTCTGGGGGATAGTATGAGCAACCTACCATTAATTGTTAGGCGCTATTCTTTTACAGGTTGCTGTGGTGTAGTGGTCACTTTGCTTTGATCAAGTTGTGTTGGGCGCGGGTTCAATCCCTGAGGTGCCAAGACTTTTTTCACATATATTAGATCAAAAGGTTGGATCTTACCTTCTAAAGGTCATATGACGTTCAACACAAAAAAACTGTCTATATCAATTAATTCTTTATGATAATAAAATGGGACAGCAAATAAAATCTGGCACATCGACCCTAAAGAATTGTGTAGTTTTCCTTGTCATAAATGGATATAATTCTGCTCAAATGGCGAATTGGCCCGTGGATAATTTATCACGAACATAATTAGAACTACATTCTCTAGGTATATAGCCTGTTTTGCCACCACAGGCAGTTTTTTCTGACTAGGATATCTCGTGAATTTGACAGAATGGGGAACGGGATAAAATATTTTGATTTAAGATTAAATTTGTATTTCAAAGGAGGAAAGAATTGACGACAACAGATCGATTCAAGATTTATTTTCAAAGGAAAGAAGTTGGCAATAGAAGACAAAATGATATTTAAAAAGCCATAATTCTCCTTTATTGCATTTTAAAACATCCGCCAAAACACAAGAATTGATATTGTCGAACAACAATTATATGTCTTTATACATAAGGCTAGTATTCATACAGAATAAAAAGAGAACAGTATGTTGACACATAAACCGTAGTTTTTCAATCAATACCATTTTATTTTTCCTGCAGCTGCAAAATGATGTGTCATAGAAGCATACAATGATGAAGATTAATATTATTGTGAATACATGTGTTATTTTTGTCCTTTAACGAAATTGAGATCGGTTATTTTTAGGTGCTTGACTGCAGTTTAATCAAACCACCATATGGGTGTATGTTAGTAGAAGGCCCTCAAAAATTATACGTAGGCTTCCATTTAGTTTCTTTCGGTTTGTTTAGAAATATTTGGCAATGCAATTTACTAATGCATTGACATTTAGAATGTTGCAAGAGAAATGAGAATTGCGTTGAGGTTGAATATTGGATGGCAGATAATATGCTATAATCAAAATTGTAAAAAAGAAGAGATTGCTATTGGTAACGAGGTTGAGCTCAAGAAAATAAAAGCGCCTTCATTTAAGTTAATTATTCTTAATGTGTAAATAATTGTCGACTTTTATTTCATGTCTTTATTTGCTTCCTTCTTTTGTTTTCTTTCTTTCATCCTCCTTCAGATTGTGTTTCTCTGCCACTACCTTTGGTGTGTTCCTATTAAGCAATATCCTACAATGTCATATTTTCTTCTCACATATATAAAAAGACTGATCAAAATACCAAATGTTCAAAAGTTAATGAAGGGAAGAAAGAATGTTGATTTAAACTTGAAGACAAAAATATGTGATTATATTATTAGGGGGTGGGTGAAGGGTTCTCTTCACCCCCATGACTCAACCGGACTTGGATTTTAATGATTCCAAGGTCACATAGACACAAAATCATGGCTTTGTCTGGCTTTGCCAACAAATTAACTTAAGCAAACTGACCAATGGTCAAAAGACCAATGTGCTCAGGATGTATCGTGACTGATTGCAAATGAAAGGTGTTACTGAGACAATTACAAATATGTATTTGTTTTAACGGTACGACTTCCGGAGTTATTTGGTCAATTGTGACCGTCAAAAATTCAAATTGTCGTATCTTAATATTCAGCACCTCTTAATATTTGCCTTTACACGTCTAAATCAGATAAAAACAAATACATATTTGTAATCGTCTCGGCAACATCTTCCATTTGTCTCTGTGGTCAGTTTGCTCACGTTAATTTGTTAACAAAACAAAGATTTTGTGTCTATTCACCCTTAAGATAATTAAAATCCATATCCGGTTGAGTCATGGGAAAGATTGGTCAAGAGAAGCCCTTCACCCCCCCCCCCCCTCCCTGACTATAATATATTTCCTAAATCCCCAAAATCACAATGTTAACCCAAACAACGAGATGTTTTTGTTGATGCTTTGAATACATCAAAAGTTCTGGTTTTCATCGGACAGTTCAAAATAACATGCTATCCAAATCACTGTATTTAGCATGTTAATAAATGGAAAATATTTTATATTTGTTTGTTCCTTTCTTTTAAGCTCATAGGGGTCCAATTAGCATTGTCGATTTATGTTTGCATTAGCGTTCTGCTTTTAACATACTCATGCTTTTGCCCAATACAGGCTTTGCTTCACACACATTTTGCTTTAACACTCTTGTGCCTCCTCCCATATATTATAATTTAAATACGCAAGTTTGTTTTTCTTTTTCTATTATGAGTAAAATTACATGAAGATAAATATTCATGTGTGAATGTTGGGCAACTTTGTTTTATCGAAGAAACTAATTGTTGTTTTATCCATGAAGTTTAATTGAAATAAAAATGCCAATTTACTTAATTGTATAGTCTTAGTCATATAAGTGTTGGCAAGTACCACCGGCATGTTGATTGAGTTTATTAAATTACTCGTTCCAATAAATTAAATTAAAACACTTAAAAAGCTTCTGGCTCTTCCGTCTTACGATGGGTCGTCGACCTGATTAGGCCTAACTTAAATAATATGTGTGTTTAATAGAGAATCCATTATAAGTGTTTACAGTGAATTTATTGGAACGATTATCTAAAGGGAACTTTCCATTTATTTATTAGGGGTTTATAATTTGATTCAATCTAAAGGGAACTTTCCATTTTTTAATTAGGAGTTTAAAATTTGATTCATATTGTGAATACATTAATTGTATTTCAATATATAATGTCCAATTTGTTTGGTGCTGTTTTTGGATGTTAACAATATGTTTTAGTGTACTCACACACACACACACACACTCACACACACACACACACACACACACACACACACACACACACACACACACACACACACACACACACACACACACACACTCACACACACACACACACACACACACACAAGCAAAGATATTTTAACTTACAATAATCAATGATAGTCGTTGTCAGATAAAGTGAACAATTTAAATTGAAAGATATTAAAACATTAATGCTCATTCCATATTGTCTGCTGTCGGTTGTGAACAGTCAAGGCTTAGCCAAGTCGATGGCTCATACATACATATTATTTAGATAGTTATTGATATATTTCCCTTTAAACTTTCTTATATATTCCATTACAGGAAGTATATCATAAATCAGACCCACATATTTTGCGTTATTTTCACTATAATTTATTCAAGGATATGTAAACATTTCTACGATACAACGGAACTTTATTCTATACAGCCAAAGATGGTTCCAATGTTCGTAAACGAGAAGATATAAAATCCCACATATTTATATACACTGTTGTTTACTGTACTTAACAGAAGAAATAACGAGAGTGTTGTATTTGTAGTACTTGTGCGGTACATTAATATGATCAACATGTTAGATTCAAAATGTGATTTCGATTTTTACATCAATCTCGTGAAATAAATCAAAAATGTTCAAAGTCTACCTTTCTATACTGATGAAAAAAAATAGGACCCCAAATCTAAACTTCATTCATGAAAGCTTTATATGCTATCATATAAGCACAAATTAATACGTGCCTACCTGTCTCGTGAATACGCTTCTAGTAAAGGTTAACAATTACCATTACCGTGATGTAAACTAGACTATGACGTAGGTAGAGGAAATTCCCATTTCTATAATTCCGTGTCAGAGCTAAACATGTAATGGAAACTCGCTGCAAGTTGGTTTCGTAATATGTCGGTAAATTCGTTAGAGAAAGGATAAAACAGATTTATTTCTTCTTAAGTTTACGTATTAATTTTAAATTAATGCATTGATAGTTTCTTAAGTGCATCTTACAGACAAGGTATAAATAAATAATACAGGGATATAACCTTTTACAACAGAACATGTTTATTACAGAACAACATCTCACAAGATCTGGATTATTATGTGTTAAATTTACAGTTTAACTGTTACGTTTATTCGAATGGAATATTGTGAATAATGTATTAAGTCTAGTTTGAACACTGGAAATAGTTAACGATCAACAGACTCAGCTTTCACACATTTTGTATGTGGTTTTATGACCATATATAGGTGTTCTGTGTATTCTCTCGCCATGGGGAAAGTTGCAGCAACAACAAATATAAAGAGACAATATGATGAGATAATTCCTGTCCATCAAGAGGCAAGTAAGTGATTCTGATTTTAAACTGAAATATGCTTGCTTTAAGTTGATGTAAAAGTACAGTGTCATGCATAAGACAAACACCAATCGTGTAGATTTTGTCAAAATTGGCTGAACCTTCATATTGTTGTGTTCCTCTATTTCTTCATCTGTGCTATCCCGCGATCAGAGTTGAAAGTTCCTTCTTAATCAGGAGAAGGTAAAAGGCCAACTCAAAATCAAAAAGATAGATGAACCGTTATTTTGGTCCTTAAAGATCAAAGCTTGCTTAGAAAATTTCTAACTGTTATACTAGCACTGTTTTATCAAATTACTCATATAAGTTTGATAGTGACCTCCATTTGGGTAGAGGTAGGCACAGAGTTGTAGCCGAATAACGAAAAGCGATATTCGAAAGCTCGAATAAAATAACGAAAAAAGTGTTATTCAAATAACACGATAAAATAACGAAAAAAGTGTTATTC
>JAUUEB010480243.1:0-11149 GCA_032362205.1 Clione limacina | reverse complement strand
TATATAAATAACCAAAAAATTCTTACACTGTCAATGTCATGATGTTTTTCACTTTGAAATTGATTTGAAATTCAAGGAGTTCAATTATTTCAGCTGGCTTACTTTTTAAAAATAAAAATCACAAATGTTGGAAAGGTGGTGGAATATTCTAGGCCATCAAATGTCTTTCTATTAATTTTGGTATCTATAAGAACGCAGGTATTTGAATATCCAAAGACTGTAATGAAATAGTAGTCGCCAATAGCAACAACCCTTTTAATAAAGACAATTACAGATAAAGTACTTACAATATATATATATTTTTATATTATATGTTAACAAATCTTTACTCTCTGTCCATGCAACGACAGAATAAGACAAATTATTTCACAATCGAATCACTAACTTTCCGTCAGAAAAGATTATCTAAAAATAAACAAGGTGGTTTTCTAAAACAAATCCAAAACGAGAAAGAACCACAGAAAAAAATCACAAATTTTTAACTGTTGAGATAATTCAGGAATTTGTCCGACTACTTAGGGAAACAAACAAACCATTTGGCGGTGTACACACAAGCTAAACCAATAATAGAATCCACTTATAGCGAAGATAAGAAGACAGCCAATCGTAACGTGAGGACAGATAACTCGTACACAGCCGACATTCACGACAGTCTATACCAGGTAAGTGAATGGGTTTCAACAAGTTGACCTAAGATAACCCGCTGAGATGCCGGTTTGGCGTGCAGGTAAAAATAAAATTGCTAAGTAGATATTGGAGTCGGTTCATTGACAACGTACAAAGGTTTGTGAAGTAGAATAGATACATTTAAAAAAAAAAAATTGTTGGTAATGAAACCACTTCGGTTGTTATGGGGAATTGAGTCAGATTGTTCGATCTTTGATCTTCTTATAAGACGAAACAATTCGATAAGAAAGGGAAATCAATATTCCACGTGTCGACCAGGTTCATCAATGGAAATAGTTCGTGCATATATGTCACATGTGGCATGCCTTTGTGCATATAGGTAACATGTCTTTGTGTACATATATGTGGCATGTCTTTATGAACATGACTTTAAACATATTGGCATTTAGGGCGTAGTGATCTAGCTACGTTAGGCTATCAAACTAGATAGCGTATGTCCAAGGTTACCATCGTCTATTTTAATTGGGAAAAAACACATTTTCCTAAAAACTTCTCAGAAAAGAAGGGTTAAATAAACGCCGTTTTTTTGCAAGGAAGAACAGGTCTACTCTAGGTGCTTACCGATGAACAACTAGTCTGCCTCAAATTACAACGTTGAGTGTCTGAGCAGGGTCAAAGGTCAGTTATAATAGACCGAAAGACGTGTCAAGCAAGGATGGCCTTCATACTATTGCCCATATAGATATTTTTATTGCAACATCTAACACTCAGGCCACTTAAAATAATAAGAGTAAGTGTCCTTGCGACCAATAATGAGGGTGGAAGTAGGTTGATGCATACAATGACGTCATGTTTTAAACATTGTTTTCACAACAGCTCAAGGTCATTGTTATTCAACAAAAATCAAATTTCCGTTGCAAGTCTCAAGTCAGTTTGTACAAGATTGATGGTCTCATGCATAGTGTGTCGTTTTGAGCTGATCGATAGCGGGAATTTCCGTTTATGCACGATTACTGAATTACAATCAGTATACACTGTGTGAAAGACGATACGCCTGCGTCATAAAGCCATTACTGGATTTCATTTCAATTTAGCTGACGGGGCATTACTAGATTTCATTTTAGAATATATTTCAATTTAGCTGACGGAGGCTTGAAATTGAAATAAAATATAAAATGAAATATAAAATCGCGAAGATTTAAATCTAACGATTTACAGTCCAACTATGTATGCATTAAACTTTATTTGATTGCAACCAACCTTGTTCAATAAAGCTTATTCCGAGTTTCAACAAGGGAGGGAGGGGCCATTACATCCAGGGAATGAAGCAGGTGCGTAGCCAGGATTTTGAAATGGGGAGGAACCTCGGATATTATCAAAGCAATGGCCCGAAGCGGCCGACATTAGATTACTTAAAAATGGTGCAGATTTATAGCATTTTCGGTCTCAAATGGGGGGGGGGGGGGTTCCCCAATGTCCCCCTGTCTACGCGCCTGCGCCTGGAACGAAGGTATACAGGACCTTGAAACTAAGAGTCTCCATATTTTAACAAGGTAACAACTGAATTATTATTAAATCATGAGATTCAATGAAATGAAAAGATGGCCGCCGTTTTCACACAAGATGGTCGCCGTTTTCACACAAGAGGACCGCCGTTTTCACACAAGAAAGACTGAAGTGAGACAACAATCCACATACATAGTTCCCATAAGGTACAAGCATTTGGAGAGTGGTAGAAAACACGGGACACTGGTCGAGTTTAAACCCGGAACTCTCGCATGAGACCCATTGTCGTTACAACGTTATAATCCTCACAACGATGATAACATCAAGTAACACCTGTTGGTAGAACTTATTTGTTGCTAAATGTTTGAACACATGGGAAATTATCGACAATTAATCAATATATTGATTGACAGTAAGGACTATGTGGGGGAGTTGACAGCAGATGTCGTCGTTCTTCGGAGACTTAATATTATACAAATATATCCTATACAATAACCTCATGTTGATTTGGGAATAAAAGAATGAATGAATACCGTGCAACAGTCAAGGTTAGTAGAGAGGCTTTGAGGAGATTGAAAATGAGATTGGAGGACAGATGTTCATTGATTTCATCACACAAAGAAACTTTACTAAGGTCCCCAGGTACTCAATAAAATTAGTTCAAGGATTGCATATGAAATCATGATTTTATATGGGAAAAACATATATTTCAAACATAAATTATTGGATTTGATTTGCAAGTTTAAAACCAACCACTTATTATAGTAAACATAAATAGTCTCTTTAAGTGTTGTCAGAAGTGACAAGGGTCATTTAAGTTTTCAGTTTTTCGCACACACAAAGCACTGAAGGAAACACGAGAAATAGGAAGACCTGGGGCTTACCAAAGTATACTTAGGCGATGGTTTCAGCAAAAAGTATTTTAATAGCAAATACGTGTAAATATATTTGGAGTCTCTAACGTTTAAATGTTAACAATTAAAGAAAGTACAACTTACTAACCCTACAATACATTTTCTCTTAACGATACATCAAAGGTATTGATATAAAAGCGTAAGTCAAGTGCACGAGCACGATGACCTACAAAGATCCCTATCTAAACTTGTGATCTCTTTAAACATTTGACAAAAACAGTTTGGTGTTTAAATGACGGACTTGCTACTTGAGAGGGTACAAGATGCTCTAAACCAAACCTCAATTGTTGATTGTGTGTGTATAGAAGTAAGTAGATACTGTTAATTTCTTATTAGGTCAAATAGTTGAAATGTTAAACTCCTCTTCTTAAATATAGGTCAGGGCGCCAGGGCGCGGTATTTACATTTTATAATGTCTAATGATATACCAGGTGTTAAAACAGTAGACTCATAAATATGTGTTTGGTTTTCTTATTTCTTAATCAAATTTTGATTTCAAGATATACATAATGTCTCCTTCTGCTCAGGGGATTAACGATTTTAAATCCATAAAAAATTAAAAAGTGTATACGTCATGAATAAAACGGTTATTCCCAAAGGGTCTGTTTTTAGCAAATGCGGGTTAGGTTTCCTTTTACGTTTGTTTAGATTTCATCTTTTCTCATTGATACACAGAACTAATCGCAAGTTTAACATATTATTGTAAGATGGATTGTAAGAAGGATGCTGTTTTCAAATACAATGTTGTGCTAAGTTAGACTAACTTAGCTTACAAATCGTAGTCTCAAATATTTCATTACATTTGAACTGTGTTCATATTTTGTATAAATAAATAGGAAAAATGTTGTTTTTCATTTGTAGAGATTATGATTTTTTTCAACTAGCTACCTATTCAACAATTATTGTTCAATTTTTTAATCCCCAGCACTAGATATAAATGTGTTCCAAGGATTTTTGATTACCTTGAAAATAAAGGAGTATTTATAGTTTAATTTGAGTCCGCCTGATTTAAAACACTAAGTACATTTAGGTCATACCGAAGTCAGTAACGGAGACGCCCAGAAGCATCATAAACAATGGGTACGTTTAAAAGACTGAATTATTCAATATATTAGATGAATCAGCGAATCTGATTCGCCTAACGCTTCCGGAAGTACGCTTGATTGGTCGATTCATTGAATCATTCAGTCTTTTAAACGCACCCAATGTTCCAAAAGTGTGCAAGGACGTGTTTAACTTATTTTGATGAAGGTGGTAACGGTCGCTTCAGAAGAATTATAGCAAATAGTAAACATGTTCCAAAAGTTTACAAGGACGTGTTTAACGCTTAACGTATACTTGACGACAACACTCGGATGTCTTCTCAATCGCTATTTCTCAATGACCTTCATCAAAGAGAACTCTCAAACAAAAATGTAAAAAAGTCGAACGACTTCCGCTGAGTTTCCCGCCTTCCCTGCTCGTGCATATGTTGTCGTAAGGTGTCAACGGCGCCATGATGAAAACATTGAGTGTTTGTTGTTGATAAAAGTTACATTATCAGAATGTCTGTCTGTCTATGAGTCCCTCTATCTGTCCCTATGTCTATGAGTCCCTCGATATGTCCCTCTTTCTATCAATAAATCTCAATGCCGCCAATTCTCGTATCTGTGTTATTTATGAAGGAGGTGCACAAATGTAGGTCAATATTTGACCTTTGCTATCAATAAAGATTCCCACACATTTAGCTTCTGTGTTAATGTACACACGCCTATAACAAACGGCAGAAAATGAAATTCTGAATTACATTAAAAAAATCAAATCAACGAAAGCATATAGAATATCCTCATGAGCAATGTTAATACGCTACAGCAAAAACGGGCAATTCCAAGCATGTGAATAGAAATACCATACTGGTAATACATACATTTCATAGCATTCACGCAAGGTCACAAATATTGAGGGATTTTATTAAGTGTAAGCACGATGCGTTTTGTCCCCATTCAAACTTGTTAACTAATTTACATGCGCTGAGAGCTATTTAGCGGATACACATCGGCCTTGTGCGTCGTTTTGTCATCATATCCAAACACTAGAATTGCGTCATTTGCCAAGGTAAATAGGGGTTGTTTAGTGTAATGATGTGATAGGATGTGATAAGATGTGATAGGATTGTATGTTTTGTGTTCAACCACTTAGCACATCTAGTTAACTGCGTAAATGCATTTTTTTTATCACGCAAACAGGAGACATATTTGTCAGTCATATAAGGTTAACTTGTTTTATCTTTTTTATTCATTTTCAGTTCTGGACAAAGTCAACATAGTCGAGTGCTAACAGGTGGACTGAGGTTTGTGTTAGTTATAGCTTTACACCACCCTCTTGAATTATTTTAACACTATCAAACCTCAGGGGTCGATTTAATTATAAAGTTGTTTTGAATTTCTCTATCTTTGTGAATCTTAATGTGTATTAAACGATAAAATATCAAATAGGAATGCATGATTTAAAAATAGAAGTGAGTTAACCAACATTATTGCATCGAATCTGTGGTTAACAATAGCCTTACTTCTCAAAGGCTTTAATATTTATAGGAAAAGCAATATAATTGTTATTCCTGTTGGCATCAGGGCAACTTCTAAACCTTGAATTGGTTCTATTTCAACCAGAGTTGCAATTGCAAGTTACCTGATTCTCTCTGCTGGCTTCTTATGTATTTGTTCATATATTTATGTCTTTCGAGGGATGATTTTATAAAATTATATCAGAAGAAATTCAATTCATTATTCAACATCATCATTCACTGGGCACTGCAGGTTGACAACCTTTGACCTTTTCATCTTATTCTATAAGCCAGCATTCCTTGTTGACACAATAGAGTTCAAAGTTCAGTAAGGCTAAACTAGAAGGTTATCATCCTATAGAGCAAAAATCACACTGGTTTTCTTAATTATGAAATATTTGCCAGGATGATTGACATTTCAGTTGTTGCTATACAGTATACTATACAATTGACCAACTGAGTGCACAACTAGCATACATTTTTTGTAGCTGGATGAGAACTTGTTTTGTTTAATTTTGCTTTTTGTTTTTGTGAAAGACAAAATTCTTCAAAGTTTAATATTAATATATCTTATGAAAACAATGACATTTTCGTACCCAAATGGGCAAATTTTCATTTTTAAAGCAAAATTTCAGTTTTAAAATATACCAGAAAAAAATAAATAGCTCAAAAAGAACTACAACATCCACAATGTGTTTGCAATTTTCATTTCATAATTTCAAGTAATTTTTTTTCAGACAAGAGGGAAGAAAAGAGAAAATCATCTAAGAAAGATAACTTAAGAATATAAGTTGTCTTGTGTTACTGCCCTTTCTTGGGTCTTAAAACAAGAACCAACCAAGCAACCAAAGGGAAATAACTGATATGAGATTTTAATGTCATCTACAAATTTGTCACAAGAGAGATGCATGACTGGAAAAAATATTGCTCATTTTCATTTAATAATCATTTGGTGATAGATTTTATATATCTAATCCATTGACAAAGAACTGTAACAAATTCAGTTTGAATAAATCACAAAATTCATTTAAAAGTAACAAAACTTTGAGTGAAGATATTGAAAAAAAGTCAAGTTTAAAGCATTGGCCATCAGATCGTAATGTATACAACCTTGTTCCTTACAGCAGTTGCAGGGTTAGAAACAGAAATTTCACTGTTAAACTCATTTTTTTGTACATTTATACCCCACCCATCCCTGCTATGAAATTTCAAGGCCTCAGGTTTTTAAAAAAAATGAAAAAAAAAATTAATTCCTTTAAGACATAAACTGATTTTGAATGGGCAATTTTTGGGTCTCATAGACAAGACTATGATTTTAAGATATAATTAAAAACACAGTGGTCTTGAGAAAGCAAAAAAATGCATGGGTTAAGACACAAGAGTTCCTACCCTTCTTTGGAACAAAGAGAAAAAATAATTTTGAAAAATAAAGCTGCACTGATCATAAGGCACTCATTCACATTCTCTATTGAGTGAGTGAGTGAGTGAGTGGGTGAGTGAATGAGTGAGTTAGTGAATGTTTGAGTGAGAGAGTAAGTAAATAAATCTGCACTGACCTTTAGGCATTCATCCTCATACTCTCTCAGCTGTAGACAATTGTGTAGTTTGTTGAGGCGTGTATCAGACAGGTGTGCTAAACGACTGATTGTGTCCTGTAGATATTGGTGAAGGTTGTTGGCTTGTTCCATGGCCAAACTGAAAAGTCAAACAACAAAAAAGCTACAGGATTGAAATCTTTTTGATATGCACACAGTAAAACAATGACAAATAAAGCCAATAATGGACAACACTAACATGGAAAACAACAACCATGAATGGATCAAGTTCACAAAATATGCAGAGGTTTTAGAACATGTGTTATATTTGAGTTTTTAAATAAAATCCTGCTTATGTTTTCATATAGATTATACTGAGCCAGCCGGTTCTTGGTCAATGTTAAGTCCTTGATTTAAGAATATCAAAGTATTCGTTTCTCTTAGATCGTTTATTCTTGTTAAATTCATGCAAAGTAAATTCATAAACACTTTTTGTTTGAAGCGAGCACAATGTGAAAAAAGGGAAGTAACAATTACAGTAGTCAAAACTATATACATGCAACGAAAAAAACGGTTATTTCCCCTTGTCCATAATTCACCCTGAGTTAATCAATTAATCAAAATGCTTATCAGATAAAGAGACAGAAAATAAACCTCAATTAGTAACAAGACACTGAATTTTGTTACAATTATTTTCTTATCATAAAACTCTTTCCAAACTGAAGATAATGTTGTCCAATCTAACATTTAACTCACATATTCTATACATTTTCTTTTGGATCGATTTTTATCTAATGTTGACTGGGATCACAAATTTAGAGAAGGATGTTAGTTTGCAGGTAATTGTGCTGTTGGACGTAACCTATGTCTTTATATTAATACTGTTTGATGTTGCCTAAAGAAAAGATGTACTGTTTGGTTAGTTAGTTACACTTTCTTTGGTTGTAACCATTAAAAAGTCAGAATCTCAAATTGTATTTACACTTATGTGCTATAAATACTATTAGGTTACTGAGGCTCCATCATCTACGCATGGTTATGGAAAACCCTGAACACTTACTATCTCTCACATTCCTTTTAGAGCTCTTTGCGCTTAGTGTTACAAAATGATGAAAACTTAAAATTATAATAACCTTGACCTTTGTCACTTTTGACAAATATTCAAGACTCTATTTATATGTGCACCATAATCAATCGTTGGTTTCAAAACACAACTGCTAAGTAAATCCAATAATTTATGTTTGAAATGTGTCATCATTTGTTGCTATATTGTTAAAAAATATATAAAATCTTTATTTTTTATGCTGCCCTTGAACTAGTTATTGAGCTATTGGAAACCTAAGTAAAAGTTCTTTGTGTGATTAAATCAATGATAGAACATCTGTCCTCCAAACTTCATGACCAATCTCCTCAAAGCCTTTCTACTAACCTTGACTATTGCAAAGTATTTATGAATTCTTTCAGTCTCCATTCACCATTAAGTTATTATTAAATCTCCAAAAGACGTTGACATCTACATCTGCTGTCAACTCCCCCACATATTCCTTTTTACTGTCAATCAATATATTGATTAATTGTCAATAATTTCACACATGTTTAAACACTTAGCAAACAAAAGAGTTCTATCAACAGGTGTTTCATAATAATATCATCATGTTTGTAGGTGTGATCAACTTATTGTAACGTCAATACTTTTGCCTATGAAGAGGACTTCAGATAAATTTTAGAAAAATAGTTTGATAAACACATAATGATGCCTATCCAACATAAGGAAGAATAATATTAACAGCAGCAACAAAAGACAACCATACAAAGTTAATGTTCTCTGTTGAGTCTCTGTCATAACTAACCACTAGTGGCAATGTACTTCTGACTTTCTTACCTGTAATCTTCAGAGTGAGAGAAAGATTCCTGTTCTCTCTTCAAGGAGCTGATGATGGTCGGACCATCTGCCTGCATTTTCAACAGCTTCTCGTCCTCAAATGTAACCTTGACAATCTTCTCATGGGCTGCCATCATCTGAGCTGACTCTGCCACAGTGGCCGGCATCTGGTCAGTACCAGACATTTCCTGTAGTACGTCCACTAGACGACAGGCCAAGCTACGACAGGTGGACATGAAGGGCTCAAGTTTCTGTTTAATAGATAAAATGTAAACTCTTAAATTCAATGTGTTTTAATTAAGATAATTCTCAATTATGTAAATATGTAAGGGGGAAAGGGGGGATGAGGAGTTAGTCATCACAATTTTTATCTTGGTAAATTGTATCTTTACCATGCATGGGTTTTATCACAGTCTACACACGGATCAAATTTCAATACTTTTATGGTATTATATTGAGAACAAAGGCCTATGGTTTAAATGGACAACAATGCTATCCTAAAAACCATGGTTAATGCACTTTTTGTCTCTTGAGAGTATTCTTTATTTTACGAATTGAATTTTTAAACTATCAAAATGCAGATTATTGAGAAGCCTGCAAAATAAACAGAGGAGGCTCAATAAGAAACAGAGATTTCAGAGGGAAATGATAAACAGAGAAATTGAAAAAATTAGACAAATATAAGAGAGAGAGAGAGAGAGAGAGAGATTGACAGAAAAAATGTTAGGTATTCAGACAGAGAAAAATATGAGAGAAGAAGACGACATTGACAGAAACAATGACCAAGATACACACACAAAAGAATGAAGAAGACTTCAATGATTTGCATTCTTGAGCATGAGCTGCAAAGCAAACACAGGGATAATTGTTTGTACTGTGAAGGCCTTGACCCCAGGCAAACTGTTCAGCAATGTCATTGACATGAGCCAGTATGTTGTTGAAATGAGGGGCATTAAGAACATCAACTAAGATCTTCAAAGGAGAGAGAGAGACAGGATGGAGAGCTAAAAGGAGATGGACAGAAATGACAGTGAGAAATATAGTGTTAGGGGGGGGGGGGAGTTATTAAGAGAAACTGTTACAGAAGAGGTAAACAGGAGACTCTTGTGAGTCTGGTTTGTAACTGTTAGTTTGTCAAACACAGCTGAGACCAATTGTCAATTTGATCTGATCATGACTTCTGGTGCATTCAAACATTACAGCATGAGGGACATTGATTAGGAAAACAGAAACAGTTTGGCCACAATCATAACATTGACCTCTAAACATCTGTTAGGAATTCCTATCATGTTTCTGCCTTAATCAAGGTTTTCTGCCTAATTTGCTATGTCATGTTTGCTTGTTTTGTTTGTTTGCTGATAGCTTGAACCAAGTGAACTTTGGTTTGTTGACTTTTACGTTAGCAAACTGCTTTACACACTTTTGTTATTGTTTTACACTTTTGACTTTTCCTAAACTGAAGCTGTTAGCCGTCTTCAGACAACTAGAGTGAACAGATAGCTATCTCTTGTTAATGACATAACAGTCAAACAAACCTAAGTTCTTGCTCTGGCCAGTTTACTTTTTAATAGTTTTATTATAAAATGGCATAGAATATTTAATTTTGTTTGGTTAAGCCTTAAAGAGCCTCTGAATTATGAATTTGATTGTTAAAGGTAGTAAACTTAAAATTCCTTCTTGGTAAAAACTTGGTGACTTTTGAATTCATTTGTCTTGTGAGTAAAGAGTATGGGTAATTCAGTAACAATGTGGGTTGGTTTTGTTGGAATCTCAAAAATTTAAGAAGGTGAATACAGACACCAGTAAGCTGCGCATGAAATGACCACAGTTGCTACTAACCTTTCTAAATCTGACCCAAGACTCGTGATTGTATGAACAATGCCCATCTAGAACTGTAGGGATCTGATCAGGACTGATGTATTGTTGGAGGTGGTCAAAAGACAACACAAGTTTCAGCTGTTGGGAGACAAGATAGAATCACCTGTTATAACTTGTGTTGGCTTCTTATATAAATATTAGTGATGAAGTCAAATCAATCTATAGTCAAATAACTAGTTCGAGACAGTCTTCAAATCGGCACAAACGATATAGTTGTGAGAAACGGTGATTCGATTTTCAAACATTCAATGTATAGTCACATCGA
>JAUUEB010480232.1:0-11149 GCA_032362205.1 Clione limacina | reverse complement strand
TTTTTAGTGACTACTCAAAGACTACTCGAGTAGAGTAGCTACTCTACTCAAGTAGTTACCCTTAGATTTTTTTCGAGAAGCTACTCTACTCTACTTGAGTAGTTGAAAATGTCCAACTACTCTACTCTGTCCAAGTATTCCACCGAACTACTTGACCATAACACTGGTGATAACCAATTCCACAGTACGATAAAAGGCTTACACATCCAGATCTTACAAGAGGTGTTAGTTAAATATTATAGTGTAGGTTTGGGTTTTAACTCGCTGTGTGTTCTTCGTTCTTCTTGTCTGTCTACTCAAATAAAACACTGATAATAACAGATTGATAATGAAAATGTTTTCTATAGAAAAAAGAGGCCAGCAGGAGTAATGTCTTCTTCTTTCATATAGGACATAAAATACAGACCGCGAATTGAAGAACTTTTTCTTACGTCCGAACTAATATCAACCTACTGAATAAGGAATAAGATAACCACTGACCAAAATGTCAACCTGGGTACAAAAAAATGATAAACGTATACTTGTATGGTTCTTTAATCAGTCAACTGCCAACAAATAGTACTAAAATCAATAAGGTTCTGTATCGTGTACTTTTGCTACATCGTACCAAATTTAACGTCTATTAGTTGTATATTTTGTTACTTATATCGTGTTCACAGACAAACACGATCGTCACATAATCGTCCACACCTCCGTGTATCGGATCAATCAATGCTCACATACACAATAACGAATGACAATAAAATAGTCAGACAAATACTGATACATCATTGCCTGTATTTTCACATGTGTTATATAATGTTGTAAAGGTCACCAATGTAAAGGTCAAACTCAATTTTTTTTTAATTTTCAACCTTTATAGGATCACCTTGATCCTTACATCAGAAGACAAAAGATAAGTTCAGTATGAGTAACGAGAGTAGACTGACGTCATATAATTATATCGTCTTTCAAAATAACAACCTGTCTAGACAAAACAAGTCGTTTAACATCATTTAAAAACATGTTAATATGTTTTCCGACTTCCCGACATTATAATTTAAGTCTTGTGGCTTAATAGGGTGATCATCACGGATTAAGATGTTATGTAACGTATATTATTCGTAATGAACAATTAAACATTATCTTCAACAAAGATTTCTTACTTAGTTTAGTTGTACACTTGCATTTCAAAAATAATTTTCCCCGGACCCGATACTTTCTTTTCAATTTTTTCCCCGGGTTCAAGTACGTGCTGCATTTACGGAATTCTTAGATTTTCCCCCATGGGTTCATGGGAATTAGACTCTAAATAATTTTAAAAGTGAAAGCAAGTAACAAGGAAGCACTTTTATTTGACTTTTTACAGATTCTCTTATATAAAACATTAGGGAAGTACTAGATCTTTGCATAAAGAAAGTAAATTCGCGGCAAAAATTTTCGGGTTGAAAATTTTTCCCGTTCCGAAATCGGACCCTTCGGACCCACTACTGAAATGCAAGGTTGTAAATTTAACATTTTATGGAGAGGTATCGTTTCCTACGACATGTTAGGTCATAACAGTGATAGTAAAGCAATGTCATGAAAAGATGTTCCATATGATAGAGGCTTAGTTCTTTGAAGTAGTGTTCCAAAGAAACTCCCGAGGGTCCCGAGTAAGGAAAGAAAGTAATGATTATTCTGCTCAGGTGGGTAGTGGGAATCAATTCGGCTCATCAAAGCAAAGAACCAAACATGTGGGACTACTGCGCAACGTTGCTTTGATCACCTGGCGTAAATAGAACTATAGGAAAGGGCACACACAACATTAATGAAGTGATTAAAAAACTAAACATTACCCCCCCCCCCCCCATCCCGTTAACCCTCGACCTCGGACCCAGTGCACTACGTTTGATCACAACAGGCTTTACAGAGACGCAACTCATTAGAAAACATGAAATCACTCTCAAGGAGGATTTGAACCAGGACAAATTGCTTCATAAGCTAAGCAACTAACCATAACACCACAGAAGCCGATAGCTTAGAGGTAGAACATAGGTATCTACAATAGAACAGTACAGGAAGTACTAAGCAAGTACGGACCGGAGGTAATAGGTTGAGGCGCCAGAGAGGGCGGAAGAGCGATGTTGGCATATAAAACCGGAAGGTCAAGTACGATAAGGTGTCAATACATTTCTTGCAGAATCATATTGATTAGTAGTCAGATAAAGTACAAACTCGATGCTATGTACAATAAAACAAGTTCTTACTTATCATATCAGCATAACTTAAATTTAAGATAAAAGAACATATCTTTATCAAAATATGTATATTATAGATCTTGATAAATTAAATTATGCTTGGATTGCAATCGATAACAAGGAAAATCGATTAAAAATTACGGCGCAGCTCGAACCGATTCAGAAAGAGATGGAACAGTGCGCCAAGTTTGTTTTTTCACTGCTGATATTATTATAATCGATCACGACATGTACAATGCACTTCCGAACCTCTCGATCCACGTTTTCAACAGTGCACCATTTAGTCTGGACCGTAAAGCAAAATAGTCTCGTCAAAATAGAGGACAATTGTACGTACCCAAATAATAATAGAAGAAACTTTTTTTTAAGTCCGTTATTTATTCAATTACCCACAAATCGTTTTTATGTCATGCTCAAACCAAGAGCGTAAAGAAATAAATTAAATCAATATCCTCTTGTATTCTGTATAAAATATTTCTTAAATTAGATTATAGATACTACAAGGATTTGCTTCCAGTGTTCATTCCAATTTCGTTTAAGATGCATTCATTCGTCTGCCGGCGTTAATGAATTTATGCCGTTCAAAAGTATGCAATAAGTACATTGAGGTTAACGCACTGAGGCGAGTGAAAAGGCTGGCTCTCAACTATTACACCAGAATTCTGAGTGGAAGCAGACCTTGGTTAAAAAAGCCATGGAAATAAAAATTATCATATCTTGAAAATAACATTCCTCTCGGTTCAGTCAAAAGGTCAAAGGGTGCTCAACAGGGGCAATAAAGTGCATGTTGTTTTTTCAGAGCTCAAAACGTAATTTTTCATAAACATCAAACCAAAATAAATTGATGTCTTATTGATTTCTGAGAGAAGTTATTTGTTAAAATCATTTTAAGTATTATAATTATATCAAGTACACCGAAGAATCAGGAGGGTATGCATGCAATAAACCTATGCAATATCTAAACACAAAACTTAGTTTACAGTAGCATGCCTTCATATTACCAAGACATATACAAGAGATGCTGCGGAAGTTGGCTGAATGACATATTTGACATCTGTTTCAACAATCAAAAATGTAAACATTAACTGTCTACATGCTCACTTTTTATCAACAAAGATGTTCGGTATTTATAAATTAAATTCACATGGAACTACTTGATTGCTTTATCGAATCTTCATATGGGAAAGCTTCTCCACGAGCGCAATGACTTTTTTCTGAATGCGCGCTTTGAGACGAGATATTCCCATTATAAAAATCAGCATTTGTAGCATTAAGATATGTTCTAGTTAATGAGTAAGAAATACAATTCGACGTAATTGTACGTACCTATACCACCTCAATATTAAATGCACGACAAATTGCATTTGTTACAAAAACATCAAAACCCGCCCTAATGCTATATAATGGTGTGTCTTACGTCCAAATAATAAATACATTGCGGAGATGAAAACAACAACAAGCCCATTAGTTTCATCTAGGTTTACATAGATAGTAATAGAAACAAAAACAGACTTTACATAAAACACGACATAAATGTGCAGCCACGCTGATTGAAATATAATTAGTCAACATACCGCGCAGTGACGTCACCTCCTGTTATCGAAAACACTTGATGAGAAGATGATGAGCAGACGCAGGAGAAAAACAAAATATCGATATCTCTATAGTACGAAAACAGGGGAAAAACTCCGCGAAATTTGATTAATCCCTCGGAGCTCACAGCAACAAATATGTGCCTGGGCCGAGCATTAACACTGATGTAGCCACCCCAGGGGATTATCTTGAAACGTTTCAATGCAACAGGTTGGAATTTGGCACTGGCACCGGATAGCGGAAGGAAATACACAGGTGTACACGACATGTATGTGCCTATCAGGTTGTATATTTTCTATAATGCCGATTTTATTGTTGATATAACTTTTATGTTTGTAAAAAACATAAGGGCAAAGTGGCGCCTGACAGAGACGAGTCTCGGTGGGATATTTTTGATCCGTTTCATCATTTCCTGGCTAGTGTTTTTATTTATCAATTTGTTTTCGTTTCAAGCTTGCCTACGTTCATTTCTATAATAAATATCTCCTGATAAGCAGTGGTATGTGTGGTCGATTACATAGGATCCATAACGTAATAATACTGTATTCGATTACTTTAAAAATATCAGTTGTTTGTAATCAATAGTTCTAATTAATTTGTTTGTGTCTGTTCTACTATTCATTATTCAGGAGATATACATATTGTATTTCTTTCCTAAATCATTTTCTGGTTTTCTGAATTGACAAAGTAAAAAGATCACAAGACTTTTAAAGAGTTGAAGTACTCGAAGCTATGCATCTCTTGGAGGTAAAACACGGGGTATATTGGAGGTAAAAAAGGGGAATATTTGGAGGTAAAGCACGGGGTATATTTGGAGGTAAAACACGGGGTATATTTGGAGGTAAAACACGGGGTATATTGGAGGTAAAACACGGGGTATATTTGAAGGTAAAACACGGGTATATTTGGATGTAAACCACGGGGTAAATTTGACGATTGTATGAGATCGAAGTAATAGACAGCTGTGTTTCACCTTCCATTATGACACAGGGTAAATAAACTCACCGAAAGAGATTTCTTTGACTGAATATACTGTATATATTGTTACAAATGTGTCAATGTGTTATCTGTGTTTTGCTACAAATATGTATATGTGTCATCAACAACCTATGAAGTAGATCAGTTCTTGTTAGAGCAATGTTTGTTTAATATACATGTCACTGGCTTTTACTACAATAACCACCAGGGTAAAAAAGAGCCTGTAGTACTAGGAACAGTTTTGTCTGTCCTGAAGAAGGATCTTCACACGAAACTGTCGGTTGTATACTTTGTTTTTGTAGGCATCAAACGGTAGTGTCAAGACTTTCCTGTTATTCTTCAGCTCAAACCTGCCATCCGTCGTCATTTACATTTCTTTACTAAAGACCTTGACGCAATGGAAGTAACATGCATTGAAGTACATGTGCGTAGAATGTGGACTTAACGTTAATTAACAAACAGTAAGCAATGATACCAAATATGATCGAAGACACGACACTACTGAGGAAACGTTCTAATCTAATCGTAATACTTCATTGGGCGTACCAACGACTTCATACGGAGCTTAGAAACCATTTTACTAAATACTAGTGGCTAAAGTACCCGGTCTTGCCCGGTAGCTTGAGAACAACCTGTATTATGTATTAACTATTTTTATCAGCTGGTGTTTACATCGTCTATTAAAAAAGAACGAGAAAATTGTGTTCATTGAACGTGCGGTTCGCATATAAAGTGCACCCGGAAGATGTGTGTTCATAATTAGAAATGATTTAATCATTTACCTTCGAGTAGGAGTTTTAAGCTCAGCAGGAGCTTTCGCTCGTCATCCGACGAGCTTCGTCAGCTGAATGTTTGTTCATATTTAGATTCATGGTATGATTACAGAGAAAACATAGTAAAAAACTAAAAAGCTAATAACATCTCTTACAGACAGCTGAATTACACTAAAGGCTTAACTGCCCATCTGGTTACATCTACAAACACATTGCTAACGTTTCAGGTCGATTGAGACAAAACTGTGGCTGTTATCACATTTATATTCCAGCCGAAAACAAATAAATAAACAAACAAACAGATTTTGAATTTTATTATGTAGATATATCAGTTATTTTTCAAGTAAAAGTAATTTCGTGTGCATATCTATGAGAAATACGGGACATCATGTCATGGTGTACGGCTATGGGTATTCTAATAAATGATATAAATCATATCATACGTCAGAGTTATCAGTCGGGTTGATATCACTTAAAGTACGTTGCCTTTAAACTGACTTTTATTTGGCTATAAAAATATAAAATGACAGCCTTTTAAGAACAACGCCTTAACTCTCTCTGCGATATAAAACAACACAGACATTATGATAATATACCTTGACAGGAGGGTAAGATTAACGTGATTGTTTCATGATTGTTTCATATGTCTCGAGAGATTATTCGTTTTTGTCTTATATCAGATAAATAGATTAATGTGTTTTGTAACCTTGGTGTGAGCAAAGAGCATGGTGCACGCTATCTCTGATGTGAGCCTCTGTGTGCCTCTGTGACGTTATCGGATGTAAGATTAGATTAGTTTGTATATGTTTTGTTTGTATCCGTTAACAAGAGAAAGTTTTGAAAACATCCAGAGATCTGATAGTTATTTGTAATTTTGTGTAAATATAAGGGTTTTGAGTCTCTATTAACACATTGTTTGGTATGCTGGCGTTGACTTTGATTATGCCGTGCTGTCGTTCCATACTGCTTACCGTATTATGATGTTAGAGGTACAAGGCCACAGTATACTGACACTGACTGATGAGTCTTATCACGAACACCTTAATTTAGTGAATAAGCTAAAACTCCCTGACGATTATAACACTCCTTGCTGCAAGAAGACGGTAAGTACAAACACATTAAGTCAAGTCAAACATCATTGCGATCTGAACACAGGTTTACAATAATATATGATAGAAGTTATTGATATAAAGACAAAATATACAATGTATTACATACATACTGAAAGATATAGAAAGGGATAAGTAAATAAGGAAGAATTAAAGGCACATTCATATCGAGCGTGATGTAATGAAATGTAAGACTGACCTACATAGAAATATTGTAGAAAACACAAAATATCCAGAGGAAAATCACTTTTCTCACTCGTTTAGTAACACTATTGTTATGTTTTGTTTGTTATGGACATCAAGTAAAGATATTGGAATCAGATAACGGGATAATTCTGGAAGTCATCGGACGTTTTGATGCCACAAAGATCTCTCATCAGTCTCTCGGGCCAATATTTCCAGTCCCCTGTTATGTTATTAACACACCCACCAATGGCTAGTTATCTGGCATCAAGGAGGGCAGCCTGGTCCGTATGCCGGCCAATATCTAATACCCCGACCCCCGTCACGATCTCCTCTAGAGGTTTTGCCAGGCGCATCATTCACATCAAAATCGATCATGTTCATCAATGCACTTTATAGCGGAACTAGGACTACGTCTGATCATTGATATTGGAAAGATAACTCGTTTTCACTCTAACAAACCTGACGACAGAAAATTGAACAACTCTGTTCTACGGAATATCTTTTATCTCGGTTCTTCTTTCAATGGTCACGTTTGTCTTTTGAGGTAATTGATTCTAAGACTAACAACATAATCCAAACCATTAGTCACTGAGACATTAAAAAGATAACTTTAATCTATTTCGTAGTAACATTATTACAGGAATAGTTAATAAGTGTAATCATCAATAGTAAATGATCATACAGAAATGTGCCAGGAAGGCGAGATGATTTTAATTTTGTTAAAACGTCTACCGATCGCATGTGAGATATTCCGAGTTCAAACCCCAGATAGTCTCCATTTGTGGTACTTTTCTCCATTAGCTTGGTTAATATTGTACTAGATTTTCTTAAAACATGTTTGTGTTGAACTGGCGTAAAACGGCACCGAATGAACATGTTTATATATATACCTAACTTCTAAACCAGTATGAGAAAATTTATTTTCCGCCTGACAGGAAGAGATTCGTATTCAGACTGGTCGGCACAGTATCAGTATATTGTTACAATATATCCTATGTGCGACAGCATGAATGCTATTAGTAACACTAATCGTAATATGCCTTTTAGGAATTCAAAACATTTGTAAATTTGAATCAAACAATCACTATATATAAGCATTAACTGTGCAGTTTTGTGCTTTATACATTTTCAAAAAGAACAAAATCATACAGCAAAAGATAATCATTTCATTTTACTTCTCCTATCCATCTTTTTACCAGAGCTAATCAACATTAAATGAACCACGACATAACAGTCAATATAACAGTTAATGACAGTCAATTCCAAGAATTTGATTTACATCGAAGGTCGTTACTCGTTCGGTCATCAACACGACATTTCTATTGACAAACCCTCAGCGTTCTAATGTCATCGTAAACCGAATGAACGTTTTCCCAGGCGAGATGATCCAGGTTAATCAACCGGCAATGGATATGTTTATTGCTCCTCATGATGAAACACTTCAGGCTAATCTGAGGACCTTGTGATGCCTTTAACATGATTGACTCCACATGACCTGGTTCATATCCACGCCTACACTGATCTTACTCAGGTGTACTAATCAACCGATGAACGGTCATTTCATTCAGTTAAATCTGATTCATAACGGGATGGTCTAGGTCACTCTAGGTGGTCTTGTAGTTTGCTAGTCGGACTTAAAATCAAATTGTCCAAAGTTTAAATCATAACTTACGCCACCATTTTCCGGGGAAGTAATGGGTAAAATTCCTATGGTATTAATTGCCCTCTCTATGTATTACGTGGAAAATGAAGCATTGACAAAAGGTGACGACACGGAGTTCCAAAACATAGGAGATAGAGTCTACATGGTGGTTAAAAGTCAGCTAAATTCGTTTTTTTTCTTTTTGTATCCTTCCAGGGCAAGACCGAGCACTAAGCCACTAGTTTACTATAAGAAACCTCTTCCCTGACACAAATTATGTTATTGTGAGTTCTTACTCTAGCAATGTTACCCATAGATACAACTTGTAGGTATAAACTTTACCCTACTCACTACTCACGCCCAATTTATTTGTACAGGTTTTCGCCCTTTATTCCACCGGTAGTGTGTACCATACGCCATACTATAACATACTAATAGGCAAAGAACGGAAATAAATATAAGATCTCAGAGGTGAGACGCCTTATTAAATCCTACATCCGTGATAGTTAACGATGATAAAATAAATAAAGAATATCAAACATACTAACCATTCCTTCCATACTACTAACAAAAGGGTGAATAATTCCCTGAATGAATAAAACACAATTAATCACTCTTCTTTTCTGTTGACTGGTTAACGCACTACACGTGTGAGATATAAATCAAAGGAAATATTATACTCCATTACAACTTATTAATTCATCACAAAATTTAAAAAAACACTAAATAAACCTCCAATATTGAACACAAAACACTTAGAAGTGAGTCATCCACACATACCACTTGATATATAAACGATAAACACAGAACTCTAATTCAATTTTCAAAGTCACTGCCTTAAAGGTGGGTGTCAACAAATGTCCATCAGAGCGTAGCTTAGATAGAGATACACTAGGACAGTGGCCAATTTGTTCCTACCTTAAGTTGACCATCGGTCAAGCGGGTCAAATCCCCTGCCTAACTGACAGAACATCAAATATTTACATGGTATGTTAGGAATGTAAGTAAGGGAGACATTCATTAACGGGTCACATTTACCGTATGTGTGTGGTCGTCTTATTTCACTAGGGCCAGACATATACAACATCCAGGGTGTAATATAATATAAGTTAAAGCAAGGGACGGTATAGAAGACAGACAGAGAACTATATACAATAAATAATGATACACACATGACATTTACGTTAATCTAAAGTAATTAAGGTTCACTATGTAAAGAAGGGTACTGTATCTAACACCTCCATCAACACAGGGGTATCGACGTCAGAGACACACAACTGACCGGTCTTAGCACGAATATCTTAATGTCAGGTGAGACCAGGTTTTTTGTAGACCGCTGCTAAATTAAAAAAAACATTTAAGAAAGTCTGAGGTATGGCCCAGCTGGGATTTGAACACCCGACCCAAGAGTCGGACCCTTTAACCTCTTGGCTATATGAGAAGTGTCTATTATGTACACTGAACAAATACGATGAATAAAATTGGATGTTAGTGTTTTACAGGTCTTAACAATGATATCATTGTATATGAAATGTGAGTCATATATTTACGACAGGAATAAGAACCAAGCAAGCACAGAATAGTAACAAACATGCGACACTGATCCAGTTTTGAACCTTGGGCCCCAATGAAAAGACAAATAAGAAAGTGGGTGGGGTCAGGGTGTTGAAAGTGCATTTCCGGAAGTTATACACAATCATATTTTTGTGGATGAGTCGCGTTATACATTAGTGTACTCAGCACGCTAACAATCTGATTGACTGATTGTAACACCCTTAACGAAATTTAGATTTAATCTTAAATCCTCTCCCGGAAAGTACTATCAATCTGGGTTAATACACTGAATTAAATTGAATTGAATTATGAAGTGTTTACTACTAATAAACGCATTACTTTGCTTGCACTGCCACTATGACGCCTTTGGGTGGATGTTTTCTCTCTTCGTGTAGTTCGTCACTTGTGTAAGTATTCCTTTCATATATCATTGACCAAGGGACTACAAGGCGAAAACATTACACGACATTCATTGATTAAATATATCACATAAAGTATCAAACATTATAGAAAAAAAGAAAATGATTCTTGAAGTTGAAGCATATAAATATTTTCTTAGACGAATCAGGCCACTCGAGATAACAATACAACTTGGTGGAAAGCTAAGATCTCAGACTGTCTTTTAGGTTTTCATTTGTTGATAACTATTTAAATAGTGATTTCGTTTCTGAGACAATAGCCGTTTGGATTATATTCAATGTTTCGACAGTGTAACATGTTTGAGAATGCAATCAAAATCAAATCACTGAACACGGTTTTAGATTAAAAACGGAACACAATGATTGGAAAAGGAAATATAACTACATTTTCCAAATGGTTCAAAAGATAGACTGGCAAAAAGAAACGGGGACAGATGGCTACCTATAATAAGGTTTTACCTTAAACACCATCAATGATACCTGGCTGTATTATATATGTAATAGGTTAATCCTCACCAGAGGACATCCAGGTATGTGTACAGAATGTCTGGGGTCAGATAATTGCCATGTCGGCATTTTACTAATCACCTTAGATCGGCTGAAAATAACTATCTCGTCTGGCGTTTTTAGGATTAGCTGTGGGTTTTTTTGAGAGAGAGAGAGAGAGAGAGAGAGA
>JAUUEB010480210.1:0-11149 GCA_032362205.1 Clione limacina | reverse complement strand
TAACTACAACTTAATCGTCAGTTCCCTGCTCCTATATTCCATATATAAATATATATTTATATATATATAAATATATATACCAAAACACAAATTGACGTGGTCTCCGTTAAGAGTTGATTCCATGGTAACATTTTTTTAAGTAGAACTTCAATCATATTTCAAGACAACTACAGTCGCCATTTCTTCTAATCAGCTATCAATTTCACCTCTCACAATCTTAACTTGTGGACAAATAATGACATTTAACATAAATTGATCATAATTTGTGTTAAATTTGTATCAGTATGAACTTTCACATATTATTATACAACATTGATATATCAATATACACATTGCAACTAACAATTTCTGGTGTCATTGTAATTTTAAACAACCTGTGTATGAAAACTATTCACAATCTTTTCTTTTCTTTAAAAGCCCATACTCGTCTTCTAGATGAAAGGAGATCAAATATTTGTTAGCGTGGCGATAATTATCGCTAATGATCTTAGAAGTTTTCTTTTTGATTTTTCTAGATAAATAGACTGAAGCAATGGGAGGCTGGTATTTTTGTCTCTCACTACTGCCTCTAATTTTTTTTATGTGAGCTTATGTCCTTTCAAACCAAACAGTAATTGTTGTCAAAAACAGTAATTTTTCGCAAAATTTTCTCAATAATAGCTCTATGAAGTATCACGTGTATCATTTGATTAGCTTTAAAAACTTTACCTTTGCTAAAAAATAATATTTGTCTAGCTTTCATGAAGACGTTAAGTTGGAAGTCACAAAGGTTCCGAGAACTGAATCAACAGTTATGTTATTTATCCACGGGGGTGCCAGGGGTGTTATTTTTCCTACAATTTCACATTTCTTTAGTTTTAGCTACAATCAGCTTAAGATTGTTAATGTCACACCATTGCACTGTGGTATCAATTTAATTTCTATAATTCGCTTCATCGTTGTCACTTATGAATATATTGAATAAAATTTTAATAAACTCGTGTATATTTACATTACAGGTTCTGTTTTAAAACAAGAAGTCTACGACATACAGCGCCACCATGCAGAGCTCCCTATTATATTTGATATTGAGTATATCACTACCATATTGTTTATGTCAGTCTAGAGCAGAAAGAATCAATATTTCACAGAAAATCACTTCTCTTGTTGAAATAGAAAAGGTGAGCTTTGCATTTTACGAATACTTTTCCTTATATTAATTTTCACAATTCATATATACGATAGCAAATGAAACAGAAAAGGGTGTTTCAAAAATTAGGTGAATTATGCAAACTGATCAAAGAACGATTGAAGGGCTTATTTTATTTATAACCTTGAGTTATTAAAGGAGGGTTCATAACAAAAATAAGTGGTTTTCATTTTTTGCGTCTTATCTTTTTTTAGATAGCTTATATCTTATTTAAGCTAGCAGTTTACAAAAATGTGAATCTTACATCGGCTGTCAAAGTCATTACTAGCTCATACCTATGTCACAGCTGAGACGGCAGTGCACTAATCTACTGTTAACCGAATTTTGGTTGAACCCTCATGCCAATCTTAAACTCATATTCTGGCACATGTTGTATCATGTGATGTTTTATTTTCTTTTTTTCATTTTCAACTACTTTTTCAACTAAGGCTAAAACAGCTGTTCAATAAATTCCTATTCATATCGCCGACACACTGATTGCATTGAGTAGCGAGCAAGTAAAAGGTATAACTCTCTACCAACCTGTGTCTCTTACCGATTGATGTTTATGGAAGACTGTAAAAATGACTAAACCTAAGTGATATAAGATTTGGTTTACTTTCTAATTGAGCCATCTGCTGCCAAAGGCACGTAGCCAGGATTTTGAAATGGGGGGGACAACCTTGGATTAATACCAATGACTGCGAAGCGGTCGACATTTTTTAGATTAGTTATACATTGTGCAAATTCAGGCTATTTTGGATCTCAAATAGGGGGATATTCCCTCATGTCCCCCTGGCTACGCAACTGGCTGCAAAGTTGTTGCAAATAATTTCATAATATTTGTGCTAAACTAAATGTTGAGAGGATTCGACCTGAGTTTTTTTTTTAAAAGAAGACGTGTAAATTCTTCCCCCAAGACTTTTTACCTGAGCACAAATGAATGTAGACAGCTAAATCGACACTCTATACTTTAAGCAGAGCTATAAAAACGATTAAAAACGGTACATATTCTTCTTGCTCTATTACTTATTTATTATAAGATAATAAGCCCAGCAGGAAGAAACAGAGAAGAGATAGGCGTGTGCATAAAAAAAAGAGGTACTGGTGTTATATTGCCGATTTGTACATCCCACATTCCTGTTCTCTCACTCACTAACAGGGGGAAATCTTACTGTGACTGCAGGATATATACGTAATATAGATGTTTCAGTTAGAAACATCTGTTAAAGTAACTCTTTAATTGGGGTAAATGAATTTGGGTACGCTTGTCGTAGTGTGGGGAAATATCAAATAGGTCAATAGAAATCGATATCATTAATTTGTTATCAAAAAATTACATTTGGTATATGAAAAATCAATTTCACAGATATACAAAACATTTGGTGTAGGAGCCATAACTCCAAACAATAAAAAAAAAACAATTGTCATTCCAATGAATGCGTTGCTTATTGGTCATGGTAAGAAGTGTATATTATGCATTGTATACTTTGTCACCAATTTCGTCTTTCATCTATTCTTCTAGCTGAAAAATCGTATACTTCGAGAGCTGAAATCCACACGAATACTCATAGCAGAAGAAAAGGACGCAAGTGGTCGTCAAGAGTTCATCACTAATCCTGTGACAGAGCAACGCCCAAGTTCCTTTAAAATATGGTCCGAAGCGAAAGGTATTTATTTTAAATTCAAATCTTTAGTTAAATATTGTCAAAAGTTCTTTATTGCTTTGTGTGTTAACTATATGAACAAGTGTTTTAACCCACATGGCCAAAAGGCGTAAAATTTGGTGTTTTATGTTTCCTAATAGCAACCTAATCGCGTAGTTATCCTACAAGGCTGATTCCTCAAAAATGTATGTGATAAAAGATTTAATCTAGAAAATGGGTTTGCTACCTTCGAAGAGCCTTGAGCATTCCTCGTATGTATGAAGATACATTTAATGAAACCTCGTACCGTACCATATACATATCCAATAACCGTTGGTGTCTGTTGGACGCCCATGTCGATGCCACGACCACATTTCTACATCGTCTTCTATATTCTGTAACTCTTTGTGTATATAAAGTATTCAATAAAGACGGTGACCCCATCTGATACAATTGCTCCTAAGTATTTGAACTTTGTACTACTTCGAGAGGTGTTCTCATTATTTGCAGATTGTTGCCGGTGTTGCAATTCATTTTACATGATCTGTGTCTTTTCGGCACTAATCTCCATCCATAGTATCCTTAAGCGTCGTTGATTTGAATAACCAGAGTGGTGAGTTCTTCTTAACTACCAGCAAGACATTCAATATCATCGGCAAAGCGTAGGTTTGAATGTGTTCTTCCTCATATGCCTACAGTGCATTCGTGGTCATGAAGAGCATCAGTCATTAT
This sequence comes from Clione limacina, assembly GCA_032362205.1. Classification (NCBI taxonomy): domain Eukaryota; kingdom Metazoa; phylum Mollusca; class Gastropoda; order Pteropoda; family Clionidae; genus Clione; species Clione limacina. The sequence goes on along the minus strand of JAUUEB010480210.1, from coordinate 7,603 downwards.
ATGCTTTAGGAAGATGTTGAAGAGAGTGGTTGAAAGGAAGCAACCTTGTTTGACACCAATTGTTGTGCGAAACCATTCTCCTCATGAACCATTAAGGTGAACAGCACTGTGTGCATTATCTATTATCAGATATGTGTTGATTTTGCACTTTTGCATCATTGCCCGTTATGCCAGACTCATTTGAACGCCTTTTCAAAATCAATGCAGACGTGGTTTACTTATATTTCCCCCGAACACATAGGTTAAAGATCTGCTCTGATGTTATTCTTCCTTTTCGAAATCCAGCTTTTTCCTCAGCATTTATTTGTTCTGCAATTCCAATCTTTTGAGTATTACTCTGACAAATATTTGTGCATGGGCTGCTTATCAAACTTGTAACTATTAAAGTTATACAGTTAACTGCAGTATCAGCACATCTCACAAGAATGTGTTGGCCTTCAGTTGAGCATTTACCATTCTTGTCCTGTATGTTCGATGACAAATTTGAATGTCATTTATCAAAAAAGAAAGAAGAAAACAATCCAGTTATAAAGATTATGATCCCCCTCTCACTTAATTTGCAAAAGTTGATTTAAGGCCCTATTAACATTATAATTAGCTTTTTTCGGGTTCAACTCATCGAGGTTTTTTACAACCTCAATGGTCATATAAATGCGAATAAAAATCAGTCAACTCGATTACAAAATATTTCACTACTTTGCCTTGCTTTAGTCAAGGAAGGTTTATAGGAATATCCTTCTATGATTTAATGAGCTCACCGAAATAACACAATGTAATATGCGTTAAACAAACATGGTTTTCACACTCTATAGATTCATTAAGCTGTTAACGATATGCTCAAGGTGCCAAGTTGTAGCGAAATAAGTTAATTGGAGTCATAATGTTTTGATATGCTATGAAGGAAACGAATGGCGTTTCAGATGATTAATCAAGACAATCTCAAAAACATGTGTGGTAGACCATGGGGAAGGATTAGGCTGTACTGCTAGAAAGAATGTGTCAACAATTAGCAGTTGGATATTTTGACATTAATCCGTCATGTTAAAAACTTGTTAAAATTTGTTAATGCAAATATCTTTTATTGTATTTTTATAAGCATTGTTGAAAAAGTCATATTTTGATCATTTTTGATGCAAACGTTTTCCTAGTTGTCACTTTAAAATTAATATTGAAAGTCATGAAATTGAAGATATGGAGTTTAACGCCCCGTGATTTGTGGTCAAAGCTTACTGCGTTTGATTTTGTTCTTATACGCATATTAATGATACTTGCTGGTAGGGACAGAGAGGTGTCAAGTGCCAAGTTCGGGTGGTTGTCCACTGTCAGTGTAGATGGAGTCATAGTGGAAGATAATGCCACACAAAAAATCTGGCATGTGTATCGAGGTAAAGGCAATCACTGAATTCCTGAAGTGAGTTAAGGATACTAACATGAACTCAATCAAAAGATCAAAATGTTAATGCTCGACTGCAAATGGGTCGAAAGTCGAAGCTATTAGAACCAGCAAGCTCACCAACGTGGTATGGGAGTCTGTTCAGGTCACGCAGGAGTCAAGGAAAATGAGACAGTGGGTCATTTAGCCAATCAAGTAGAAATAAGCGGCTCAATAAACTTCGACCCACCAACAGTAATGGCGGCCATACAGGAATGGTATGATGAAAATACAGTTGTAAATAACTCTCATACCCTTGAAACTCTGATTGCTGAAATTCCACATAACGCTGGAAGAACAAGCTGCCTCAGTGACTCGTCGAGATGGATCTTAATCAAACCTCAAGATGTATACATTTAGCAAGTTAGAAGTGATTAAATTTAAAAAATAGACTTTAAAGCCATTATAAGGAACCCTATATATAACGTTTTACTAATCTCTTAAGAGAGACATATAAGCCAAAACATTTAGGCATAGAACTAGAATTTAAAAACTCGTATTTTAAGGAAATAATTATTGTCTTGATTTCTACAATTGTTGTTTATGCTTGTTTCTACTGACTATGTAAACTAAAATTTAAAGATATCTACGTTATTCATAAAAATGAAACACAACCCTTATAGTATAGGCTGTTGCAAGGCGACTTGCAACTCATCAGGCTCTGGTGTGAAATCAGATAGTTAAGTAGTCCAAGTTCTGTGTTCCATTTCCAAATGCATAGCACTAGCTTACGTTGGTGCACTCTTGCACCCCGAGGTTCTTACCTTTGACATTTACGTAAGAAAGGTATTCGTTAAAGCAATACCTATTTGATGTTTTTATTATTTCTTTTAACGCTGATCTTTGTTTATTTTCTCTACAGATGCAAATAAGTTGAGCGGGATTCGGTTTGATATGAGTTCTTTGGTGAGACATAATGTGACGGGCTTCGCCACCATCACGCTCATGGTTTCACTGCGTCCGGAAAGAAAAGGAAGGCGCAAGAAAATAAACTCAACATTATCTGCGAGTGAACAAGCTGCCAAAACAACGTTGAGTCATTTGACTAAAAAAAGAAGAAAAGAAATTAAAGAAACTCTTGCAAGCAAGCTTCAAACTTATCATATAAACACCAATAACACTGTGAATGGTTTACATGAAACTATAAATACTCCGATGGTTAATACAAAAACACGGAAAAGTGCCAGTGCTACAAGATCCAACAAATCACTTAGGAGGTCTGCTAAACGATCTAAGAAAGAAAAACGGAACAGGAAAAAGAAAAGCAGGAAAAATCGCAGAAATCGCAGGCGTAAGGATCGAAAAATAAAGATCGTAGTCCGCCATATTGATCCGATAACCTCAAAAAAGACAAGGGTGGCAATGCCACGAGTAACATTCAGCAAACGGACTGTGGTACCCATTCAATTACCATTAACACTGCTACAATCAGAAGCGTTTTCAAGTAATAAGACATTAATATTATTCGTAAGCTGTAAGCGTTGTGGGCACAAAGTTCACTTGGAACGTGTTTACCGTAAAAGAAAGCAAGCCAGGAAAAAGGGGCGGAGCTTGAATCCAAACAGACCATATGTTGTTATAACAAACAGAATACTGTTAAATAGACAAGAGCGCCATGCAGTTTTACCCCGCCATATATCTCTCTCTGGCATTAGTAAAAATGTTGTACATAAGAACAATTTAGACGCCATTGAGTCTGCTGAAAAAACATTAAACAAGTTCGTATGATCACTGTCAAGATGAACTGAAGACACTTAAATCACTCAAAGTGAACCCTGTGTGTGCTCATTGAGTTTTTGGAATGATAATGTAGGTAGACAAAAATGTATAACTAAGTATACAGGTCTGAGGCATGTGCTGATTTGATGTCTAAAAGACAAGTTATCACAGTTATCTCCAGGGCATAAATCTACTGACATCACTGCTATCTCAAGGGCATCAAACTACTGACACAACAAATATCTCTGGGGTATCAATCTAATGGCACAACAGATATCTCAAGGTCACAATCTACTGACACCACAGCTATCTCCAGGGTATCAATCTACAGACACAACAGCTTTCTCAAAGGTAACCCTAACCCTGACGCCACTAATATCTCAAGGTCGCAATCTACTGGGACCACAGCTATTTCCAGGGCATAAATTACTGCAAACATTCTAGCTACAAAACAAAGTGAGTCGAGCCAGGGGCTAACCAATGAGTAATGAGATAAGCATTCTAGTTCTCAAATCATCGTGATGAAACTTCAAAAATCCAATGACACTAGCATTAAGTATGTTGACAAAAAACTTAGATACTGGTATATGACAAACAAACAAGTGGAGAAAGTAATAACAATCGTATTTATTGATGTTTAGTCTATGTTATATTATTGATGTGTTAACCCAAATGTCAAATATCATATGGTCATGTCCAATTCCCACCAAGTATATTACATGTTCTGTTTCATAATTTCTGTCAGATTAATTGAACAGGAAGAAACTAATGAATGTGTTAAAGCGCATAATTAAAAACTGATATGCTGATTCCTGTGGAAAATGATCTGAAAATGTCTCCTTTCATTATGTTAATGAATCTATGTTGAGTATCTGTGAATGTATATAATATAAAGCAATGTTCAAAAGCTTATACTTTATGCGTTTAACTTATCAAAATATGTCATGGTTTTATTGTTGGGCTAACGATGTTAATTTTTTTAAGTTGCATTTCAAGTTAAAAGTGTTCATTCATGATAAATAATTTAGTCATAATCATTTATCAATGCATATAATGTATTTTTTTTATTATTACTACTGTATTGGCCTTCTACATGAAATTCAATATTAGTTGTACTCCACATTGAAATAATGAATCATCATCATCATAACTTATCGCGCAAGTCATGTGACAAGTGGTGAGTTGCACTAATGCACTTTCGTTCTTGGTCTGTGAAGGTTAGTCCAATGTTCATGAAGATCACATTATTTGATTGCACCCACCTTGTTGTTTAGGGAGACTCTGACTTTCAAGGAGTTCCTTCCTATCGTCGGTCACTGAATGCAATGGCTTGTTTTTCGTCGCTGCCCATGTTCCTGTTGCGCCCTGGCGTCATTTCCCCCACCTTATTGTTCCCTCTCAACTCCTGCGTCGCTGTTATTCCCTGTACTCCGGCACCAAGATTAATTTTGCCTTGTGTAATATCTTTTGTTTAGGTACTGCATGCTGGTTTCTCAGATTTCTGGCTATGTGTAGCCTTTTCGGTCATACACAAGTCGAATTGTTTGTACACTTTGGTATTGAGTTCTGGATTTAGTCTCTTTTCCAATATCTGTCTCGACAGTGATGTACTGGCGTTAACAGTCTTCTTACTGGAGGAGCGTGTGTGCCCGTAGTGCCTCTTTTTGAAATTAACAGTGCTCCCTGAATACTTCTTAATTTCAATCACCCGTACTGCAGCATGGTATAATGACATCGTACTCCTTGCAGTTGTTGCTAGAGGGGCATTTGTCTTTGTTTCTGCCTTGGCAGTAGCATCTCTTCACTGTTTCTTTAGGTCGGCCGTTCAGGATGTTCTGGTTGTGAGACTGCATCGTTGACTTGATGTTTTTAGTGCAACAGTATGAGACTGTGACGGCAGTGCGCAACAAAAAAGTGGACAGAAACGAGCCATTGCACTTCCACACAGAATAGTAGGTACTCCTTGAAACTCACAGTTTCCCTAAACAACTAGGTTGGTCAATCATATAATGTACTAAGAATCGAAAGAACCACTCTAAATCGTGAATTCATTTCATCACATACAAGTAAGATTATAATATCGTGGGAGGATAGCTGTCGTTTTTTGAAGTTGTTTACCTTTAATTTAATGGTAGTGTGTATATACGGATGCAAAAAGCACCAATAACTTTGCTTATCAGTCAATCGTAAATTTAAGACTTTTATCTTCCCCTAGTCAAAGAACAAATAGGCATGGCAAACAGAAATGGTCCAACCTAAACATATATAGAAAGACAGAGGCGTACAAATACAGGTGAGAATAAGAATCATGATGTGCTTGATATGCGTCGAATGAACAGATAAAAGAAAAATATGGTATTGAGCGAGCGAACTGTCACTCCAAAAACAACAGAAATTAAAGATAAAAATACTCAGAAATGTTGGTCATGCTAACAGACCACTATTTTTAAGAAAAAGTTGGCGCAATAAGAACAAAGGAAGGCCACCAACATCTTATATTGGTTACATCACCAACTTAAGCGTTCTGAAAGTTCATGAGATATAGTGCAGAAAAGGGACCGAGACAGATGGCAGGAATTGTGGCAAAAAGTTGGGCTCCTACCGGCGCTCGCGCGAAATAGACAGGTAAATGGTTAAGCAAACGACTTGACATTTAGACATTGATCACAAAGATTAACCGAGTTTCAGCCTGAACATATTTAACTCTTCAGTCTGATGTCTTGCTTCAGGTCTTGTCTAGGGTATAATCAAGCGTTTTTATTAAAGTACATTATTTATGATTTACAACATCTTACCTCGCCCGACTTAATGTACAATAAACCTACCCAAATCGGTCATTTTGATTTGGAATATTAATTTATATAGCACTGTTTATCCTATATTTGTTATTTTTTGTATATCTCACTTTCCTAAAAACGTCTTACAACAAACATACAAAATCCTGATAAGCTCTATTTCTTTTAATGGTGATTTATTTGTATTCACGGATTATAATTTGTGTTAGGCAATGAGAAGACACACTGAGAACAATATTGGTTGGACGTCTGACTCATTTTTTTATGAAATGCATAGATTAAACAACATATGTGTTCCGCTTTCTTATGCTGTAAATAATTTCTATTATACGTAAATTAAACTTCTCTGTTATGTTCCTATATTTACTCCATGAGCCAGCCTATGATATATTGCAACTTCCCCTTGAATAATTAATATAGCAATGTCAACGTGAAGAATGGCAGGTATTGCACAAGCAAGCGCTTACATTTTGTTTGGTAGAAAGTATGTAATTTAGTGAAAAATATTCTTTCACAAGAGTTCTGATCATCTAAAAACCTCATTGAAGAAGACGGGTGTGGCTTATTTAGAACTTGAATTCGTTCATTTTTGTTATCTTCATGTGCGGTCGTAAATCATCAATAATTTATCTTAAATTTCTTTTAAGCTTTTAGTCAGACTGATATATGCATAAGTTATCTCTTGTTGCTGAGTCGGCAAAGTTTAGGGTCGGATAGAAAGTATGCAATGACATCATTTTCAAAACAAACAGGCTATTATGGGCGATGACACGTGATACAACCTTGAAATTGTCATTACTTCACATGTAGATTATATCAGTCCTGTAACATGTTATGTTAAATAGATATAAGGTCATTTAGCCTATTTTAAGGTGAAATCTACATAGATACCATTCGACCTTTAAACTCACTTGTTAGTTTTATCTGAGCTATGATTTGTACTTTATAACCTTCTTGCTTCTGATACATATTTGTAATCGAAGCTTGTTTGTTGTATCTTTTAATAGCTTCATAGGCGTTGTATCTTGGCTGTTTCTTTTTACGCTAAAAAACATTAAACATATCTGGAGCAAGTATTTGTTTATTCAGCTGGCTCATGGATATATTGCATTGTGATATGAATAGTTGAAGAGGTGATTAAATATTTTGGAAAAAATACCATTATGTTTCTTTTTGTGTTGTTTTCCATCATGTAGTTAAGATATTTCCTAACGAGTGTACAGAGAAGAAGTACAGATCACAAAATTATAATGTGACTAACTTTGAATACGCTTAAAATCCCTAAAATCATTGTGATACAAAGTATAATTTATATTTTATTTAAAAAAGCACGTGATTAGCCCGCTACTTATTAAGCGATTTAAAGCTTATCAAAGTCCCTAACATTATTATATGATATGTACGTCTTCTCTGTACATAATATACTTGTGAACAATCAAGATAGTAGCTCATATTAAAATGTGTATTTGACACGGGCAAAGTGTCTTTTCCTATGTAAACAAATGACAAGATTTTTTATGACAAAATGTCTGTCATACCAGATAACTTTAGGTCAGACAAAACAATAACTTTTTGAGGGAAAAAAGGAAATGAAACGAAATTTGTACGCCACTCAGAAATCTCTTCCTAGGGCAAAAGGGTTCAATGTGACCTATTG
>JAUUEB010480188.1:0-11150 GCA_032362205.1 Clione limacina | reverse complement strand
CTTTCTTTTCCTCTTCTCTCTTTACTTTTTCGAACTTTTGGGGGCCCCCAAGATGAGGGGGCCCCTGGGCACGTGCCCATCGTGCCCTATGGTTAATCCGGACTTGATCAAGATTTGTTTGGTCCAAAAAGCCTTTGAAGTGTTTAAATTTTGTATGGACTCTCTTTCAGATCATGTTTTAGAATATCATTCAAACTTATTTTTTCATACCTAGTTCGATTGAACAACGACGTATGCTTATCTTTGGGTTCGCACGAACTGAGTCTCTAGCAGCTTTCACTTTTTCTGGTGTTGTTTGGGATTTTGGCCGCTCACTGCAGGTTTGGCTCAGCTTTGAACATTTGCACAGATCTTCTGTCGAACCACACTTTGAAAACTTTGCAACCCACCGTAAAATACTCATTTTACTCGGCACATCAACAGCAATTCTTTAAAGAAATGTTAAACTACCTTGCATAGAGCAATTTTGTTATAATAAATGATTGTGTTTCTAAGTAGGCCTTTACTGTAAAAACCCGGTGCACAAGTGAAGTGTTTCGATATTTTTATGTTGCTTGGCTACAATAACGGCTTTTCGTTTTGGTTTTATAAATGCCATAAATAAATCTTTCTTCCTCTCAATTTTGGTTCAATTTCAGAATTTTTTATCATGATTTTTCTGTTAACAGCAGTAAAGTGCTGCACTACAACACCACGACAGGTATTTTGAGTCATATGACTACTTTCTAAGTTGCTTTAGAAAGCCTATTGACGCAAATTTGTGTTTTTTTGAAAATAAAAATACCCCTCCTTGTTTTTTTTAAAAATAAAAAAAAAAACCTTGATATGTCTGAGTTTTTTTGACAGAAATAGTCTATAAAAGGATTACGTAGAAAATATCATAGTGAGTATTTTGAGCCCAAACGCGGCTAAAAAAATTAAGGAAAAAAGATAAAACGTTGGCGCGAAAATAAATTTTTGACGTCACAGCACCCCCCCTAAACATCTTTTGAGAATATATTTTTGTAATTTTCGTGATCAATGTACGCAAAAACATAAAAAAAAATTATACGCCGTTAAACTTTGAAGAAAAAAGTACCCCAATGATCCGCTCTAGTATGTAAGCCATTATACTGATGTAAAGATTCTTTAACTGCATTCAATAAGAAACTCCTAGATGAATAATATGTATACTTGAAAATGTACATCTTCTATTCAACATTTCATTTAAATTTGATGGTTGGGTTCCTTAATCTTTTTCGCTGATTTCATTTTTTCTGATAGTATCTAGAAAGGGTACATGTCATCGTTATCTTTAATATCTTGATAATTCCTTTGTTCTGTTGATATTTATGAAATTCGAATGATTAAACATATTTTGAAATCATTTTGTAACTTAAAGATGGAAAATGCTTTTGAAAAATAGAAAGGTACATATAAATCAATACGAAATTCTCCCATTTTAAAGGTTACTGCTATACATGTCTGACCAAGTGGTATGGTCTAGATGTAATCTGTTTGATGCTGATTGTAAGTGATCGCGGATTCAAATCTTATCAAGACCTAACTTTTTTCAAAAACGTTACAAATTAATGCTTCACTTAACTTAATTGAAAGTTAAGCCCAATTAAAGTCAATTAAAAATATTTTAAGGACCTTCATAATCCTAATGCCACCCTTTTTGCTCTCAAAGAACTTAAATCTTAAATTGTGTTTTTCCGGGAGCAATAATACACCATAAGGCATTAAAGCAAACGTACGAATCCAAGAAAGATACCCAGCTCAGAGGGGTATAAACATAATTTTATTTTCGTTGTCTGTAACCATTGAATGCTAAAATGAGTTCAAATAAGTACGTGCGCGGGGTAATCAGCACGTAGACAAACACGTGTGGAAAAATTACAAACAAAAAATAAGATAAAAATTATCTTTACAAAAAAAACACTTCCTTATCAAATTGTAATTTGTGTACACCATCAAAAATGAAGTTTTACTAAAAACGAAAACTTTAGTTATAAACATTCCTCTATCTGCCAGGCTCACAATCCATGTGTTTCAAGCTAGCGCACGTGCAGAATTAATTTATTTATCTTTTGAAATGTTATAATTTCCATAGCGTAAACGATATTTAACAAGTTAAATTTTGAAATTGTTTCCATTAATCCAACAAAAAAGATGAATCTTTATAACCAACTTTGCTACAGTACATAAGTCTACACAAGTACTATCAAGTTTGTTTGTTTTTCTATACACTTAACATCTTTACAGCTCTATAAATACCTTATACAAATAGTTCATACATTTACAAAGAGAATTCACCTGCTGAAATATAAACAAGCTAACCTTATCCGCAGAGAAATGGATTTTAACGGATTGGAATACGATTTAATCTTCCTTAAAGTTCATGTTTATTTCAATGTTTACTTTGCTTTGTCTATGTAATCTATTTTTAGGCCACGCTATTTATAGCATAGCTTTAAAAACTCCCTGTGTCCTTCCTTCTTTTTTTCTGTCCGTCTTCGGTATCCGGTAGCCAAGAATATTTGAAACTATATTGTGTCTTTTTCTTTTACCTCGTGGCGTATGTTTATATATCTATAACACTATTTTTGATTTTTATAATGTGTTAAAACCACGATATGGCCAAGATAGACATTAATTGAAATACAAATTGAACTACTGCCTTTTGTTAATTTATTTATGCTGGGAAATTTTTAAATTTACGTTAAAAAGAGTTTCAGATTCATCACAATGATCTTTATAATAAACTTTTAGAGTAGCCGTGACAATAATCGACAGTTTCAATAAGCGACAGTTCCAATAAGCGACAGTACCAATAAACGACAGCACTTAAGTAGGATTTATTGTTAGGTGTTTTTGAAAGCACAGCATGTTATAAACAACATCACTTGATTTGAAACTAAAATTGGTATCGATAAGATATCGATTGCGTTCATTGTATTTAGACATGATTGAATACTGCACTCAATACTAACAGAGTTATGTGTTGCCATTGTTTCAAAAGCTCTGTACTTGTCGCATTTCATACAAGTTCCTGATAATAATAAACAATAAACAACAACATACAATGCCCCGATGTCGTGATTACAGCACTGATATCGAAGAGTTCAATTAACTTGTCTTGTGTACTACCAAACACAATCATTGGCTGTACATAATGACTTTTTTATATCTAACCTTCAGGGGCAAATAACTCAAAATCACAGTTGACACTGTACCTTCATGTACACAAACTGCCGGGGCAGACATTGAAAATAAGCACAATTTAGACAATGTTAGATGTAGTATCGTAGTTCCTTCCTCCACAAGGATCGATTTTATGTCATCCATTTAGTTTCAAGTGTAGCTTTGTGCTAATCTATTACAGGCATTTGATTACCTTGCATCATTTAATAAATGTTGACTGTGTAATAAAAGCTTTGAATCTGATTTCAAGGACGTGCTTTGTCGCGATCTCTAAGTTTATTGAACTGAAAGAAGATGGAATAGATTTTTACAATTTCAGATATCTGTAAAGCAGATTGCACTGAAACTTGATATAACGGGTGTTCAAAAAAGTAACCGTAATCAGTGGTATGTTAACTCAAGAAATATTACAGCTACAGACATAATATTTCGTACGAAGATGTTTTCTGACGTTAAACTTGTTTATATGAAATTATTGCAAAAAAAATTAAAAGTATGATCACAGCAACGAAACAACATTTTTCGACCAAAAACTGTTGCTTTTTTGTGATCACCCGTTATATCTTTTCTCCTTTGTCATGTGCAATTCGTCAATTTCCGTGATTGTCTAAATTTCAGTTGTTTTTGACCTAAATGTTGTCAATTGACTGTAAAAGAAGTTTTATATCATAAAGATACATTAATTAAGAATAATTTCCTGATTTCGTTAAAAGTCTCATTTTTTTATATAATTTCATACGATGCCTTTTTCTTTGCTGTATTTTTTTCAATATAAAATAACCAAGTTTCCCATTTGAAACATTGTTTTTATGCAAAAAAGACAGAGAACACGTTTCCAATGAAATGTTTTTTAATTTCATTAAAGAAAGAGAGAATAAAAAGACGCAAAATTATGCAGTCGTTGACTCCATTACAGATCCATTAAGACGAATTATTTGTAGAAAACAGGAAAAGCAAACATGCAGATTTAAGAGGAACAAAGGCCTATTAAGGCTAAACTAGCTTAGAAAAATATAGGTGTAGACAGTTAAGCAGACAGAGTGTCAGACAAATGATATCAATACAGGCGGACGGATGTACGAACGACCGGATGGGTAGACATACGTAAAGGTCGGTCATTAGAATATACTGATATGCAAGTAAAAAAAATGAGTTCACTGATTGGTAATGAGATAATAAATGATCATCGATAATTAAAAGGAAATTATCTTAAACAACATTAAATCAATTAACTTGACAACATAATTATGCTAGTGGTAATTTCTTAAGTGATAGTGTTTGCACAAACCAAACACAGATAAGAAAAACGTAACGAAATATGAGGGTAATAAAATGGGATCAAAATATATTTTCTATTAGAAAATATATATACTTAACAAAAACAGTAAACAATTTTAAGGATAGCATGTGGTAAAATCTCAATTTAAAAATCAAGATATTTTTCAACAAGTATTTAATAACCAACTAGAAATTCGAGTCGCTGACGCTCCCTTTAATTCGTTCTTTTGGCTCGTTACGCTCCGTTTTCTTGCAGTGTTATCTCTAAAATACACATATTAAAAATTACTTTCACAAAAAAAAAAAAAAAAACACAAATTAATGTTGCCTAAGTAAGAGGTTTAGGATAAATAAATATTTCGGGGGCATTGAAAAGTAAGTTTGGAAGTTATTACATAAAAGTAAATACACACATTATTTAACATTTCTTTATTGTAATTAGTTTTTCGTAATATCAAAAATAATCTATTTCCCGGTAGCTAGTAATTGACTCTAATTTTTGCCCTTTATTATTTTCACTCGATTTTCTTAAACAAAACTTTTTTCGCCTATAAACATCATGTATACGTCAAATATCATGGATTAGAAACCTTCTATGGCCTGCAAGTTAGGTTGTTTCATCTTTGTATAGATGTTTATCTATTTTAATATAAAACGGTAGCATTTTGAGGTTCCCTGTACATTGAGATGCTCAACTGTAAATGATTTTCCACGCCCCACTTGGATTAACTTTATGTATAAAGCTGACCAGAGAGATTTTAAATGTCATTTTGTATAAAGTGTATTCCATGTGCTTGAAGTGCCAATAATGACAGCCACGTGTGTGTGAGCAATGAAGCAAGTGGATTCAATTGACCGAACACTTCCTTTGTACATCTGGAATCGTTTGATAGCCACATATTTAAAAACAAAAAGACACAAAAAAAGATGTGTGTAGTCTTATTTGACTACACAGGGGAAGGAGAATTGAAGGAACTACGTGTTTAGTCCCTGTAGTTTCACTTCACCAAACAGATAATTTGATACCCAGGCCCCACAAATAAACAACTATTCGTTGTCGTGTCATTTTGTGTTATTGGTTCATTGTCCATGTTTTCAAATTATATTTGTCTTACACAAAAACATGTTTTTAAAACAGAAGCACGGTTTTGCACATATATCAATCAGAACATAAGCATAGAGATCCCATATTGCATAGAGTTTACATTTATTAATAGCAGGTTAACATACAGCGTGCATACTGAATAGACTTTGTGCGTTCGCATATAACGCGAACCTTCGGACATTGTACAATAGAGTTCAATATTGTGAGTAACAAAGCGTGACATGTAGAAGCCCTACGCCAACATCTGCTTGTTCAGTTTGATAAAAGTAGATGCATTATTTCCCTGACCTGAGATATGTTATTACAAATAAAATGATATTATTTAAGGAGGTGGAAAGGAACAAATAAAGGAAAAACGTGTGTGATTAAATAAAAACCACACAACAGGAAATAGGTAGGGCTAAAACAAGTGTATTAATGTCCATCTCCTTTAATTATATGGTTCACTCACCTTCAATTGTCTTAAAATTAGCATTAGAGTGGATAACCAGCAGGGGGCACTATGTTCTGATTGGTATGTATGAAATTCTTATTATTGAAATATCAGTGTAATATGGTGTCTGTCTGTCTGTTTATTTGTTTGTTTAACTTTGGTTAGTTGACAATGTTTTGCGTTAGTCAATATCTATACAACCCATATTTCTCTAAAAACATTTTTTCTCTTCGACCAAAACGGTGGTCAGTACTTTTCTTCAGAAGGTAGCATGTTAATCTTCGAAATTTTCTGATGCCCTTATTTTAAAAAAAATTGAAATAATTATCAAAGCTGTACAAAGTCACGTCATACCTAATCTTTTTTGTATATCTTTCGCTTTGTTTGAAAATCAGGTTTAAACACCTACAAATAAGAACACTCATTTTTTTCTTTCGTTTTTTCTTATTTTCTTGTTCTTCAGTTTCACTTCCGGTGTCAATCTCTTTGTGAGACGTGAAGAGTCTCTTATATTTTACACATAATGGAGCAATATGTTGTCTAAACAAATCCTTCCTATCGTCAACTTCCCGTCTTAATACATAAATACATACAGTATGACATATGAATACAATCTTAGAAGTAGATATATACAATAACAAATACGTACAGACTGGTAGAATATCTCAATGTGTTATGAATGTCAGTCAGTTTGGTGTTCGTAAATTTAGTTTTTGTTATTTACTGTATGCTTAACCGTATTATTTATACACCTTAAAATGATAATGAAAGATTTTGTATTGACGTATGGAGGCAGTCCCCTTGTTAATATGAAAATGTTAATAGGTTACAACGAATTATTCATTACATCAGGGTTAATTGAGATCCTCGTCAATTCTTGTTCATGTTAAATACTTTTTATGACTGACGTATCACAATTAGCTGATTTAAAACAGTTATTTATGGGTATATTTCTACTCAATTGACCGATATTTCAGAGTGACCGAAAATAGCTGAATATAATTATATTTTTACGTCATAAGACAAACCATGCGTCGGTGTTATTAGCTTAATTTTAAATCCTCTAAATTCCCCACGTAACTCGATTATCTTTGCAATTGGAAAGATTATAATCTGCTTCTTCAAAAAAAGATGGTTGAAATATACGTATGCAGGGAAAAAATTATTCTAAAGAAAGTGCAGTTAGAAAATAGTTCATTAGACAGGTTATTTTGTTTTCCCTAGGTTATTTTTTATGGTATTCTAAACGGGGAGCAATTACCTTTCCTAAACATTATATAATATGTTATAAACTCACAAAGCAACATTTATTTATAGGCAAGTTAATTTAGTAGACGTCTAAAATTATTACACAGCTTTCTGATATATCTATATCCTCATAATGAACCGTTGTTCTTGACTGATTAAATACATTGTCTGTAATTATTCCACCGTGAATCTTAAATACAACATCATTTAATATATCTTTTAAAAATTCACAATAGTTCTCTTACCGATATAAACTACCTTGTGTTGATGGAGACATTAAAAATAACATTTAATGAATAAATCCTCACATATATTTATTTTACACATGTCGGTGAAACGTGTTTTTTTAATCGTGTCGCCCACCAAATAATTTATGTATTTCAGAATTTACCGCAATACAATATATAGGGGGCGTTCAAAAGCCTAATCCATTAGGTTGATTCGATGAATCAGCGAATCAGATTCGCCTAATGCTTCCGGAAGTTCACTTGATTGTTTGATTAGCTTAATGCATTAGACTTTTGAACGTCCCCATAGTTAATATTGGGTTGCAACTGTACAAATGGTAAATAAACGTGACATGCTATGATTGTTTGTGTACTTTCAATGAGTTTTATTTCACATTTTAAATCCCTGACAAAGAGTGCATGTTTACATGTGTGAATTACTGCAAATATTGACACGTTTTAAGCACCTGATTACAACGCTTACTGTGCTATCCAGGTTTACAAATTATTTTTGTATTTTACAACACAGACTACTTTAAAGTTGTCAGATGTAATCCAGTAAGGTAGAAACTGTTTTTGAAACGTATAAGATCAGAAGCTTAAATTCCTTTTGCCGTTTCATATACTTCTAATTGCGTATATGTTATGGTTTATCATGAAAGCTTTAACAGTCGTTAAGTTGTATAGTTAAGGTAACTGTTCAATAGAAACTAGGGGTAACACATGCCTTTAGCACGTGTTTGATTGAATAGAAACAGCAATTCACCCAGGATATATTACCTTTCCAATTGGCTTTCATAACCACAATTGCGAGTCTCGAATTGTAATGGGAGGCTCTAATGTGTTCAAAAAACGATAGGGGAAAAATATAAAACATTGTACGAAAAAGTGTGTATCAATGTAATTCTCTTCGGAATAACTATAATTGTTATAGAGCGTTTCGTTGATTACAAAATCTACTATTTGTGAATGAGGTCCCAATTAATATTGTTCCAATGCCTATTTTCTTTAGGTCGCTCAGGTGCAAGCATTGATAGAAAAGACACAAATGGTATTTTTTTCATTGACAATGACCAGCTATGCTTATACCAAGGGATAGTTTGGTCTATATTTCATTATTGTTAAGTGAATGTGCGTAAACATAAAAATTATACCAACAGAACATAATAGCACTAAGCTTTTATTTTCGTGGTGGCTAATTGTTTTTCATAAACTTTTGTTTGTGTGTGTTCCCTTGTTCTTAGATACTTCTTCGTGTGTTTGTTCATTTGTCTTTTTGATTGAGGCATGTAATAAAGTAATTATTGAACTATAATGGGATGAAAACAATCGTAATAAAATAAAATAAACATTTATACATTATTAATTAACCCATTTGATTATTCAATACTTTTGGCGTTGTTACATGATACTGAAACTTGACGTTTTAGAGTTTTAATTATTTTATTGACCAATGCAGCATTTTACCCTAGTGTTCCAGAAAGTAAATAATAATATGATGAGATCTATTTTACATGAGCGGTAACCACTGTCACCACATACCATGATGGCCACTATACCATCCATGAAAATGTGTCCCATTGCGGGGTCGAACCCACAACGCTTTAAGACATAGCTCAGAAATTCGATAATCCAATATCCGATCATAAATCAACCATCTCAACATCAGACAAGGAAGGGGATACAAGGCTGACACAAAGCTACTAAAATAACAAAGCATGATTGACAACTAGTCGCACTTAACTAGTACGTTGGATGACTGTACCGATTGATCTATCCCCAATCAATAAATAGCGACCACAATCACACGAAAAACCATAGCAAAATGTGTGGTTTCTTCTAAAGTGGGACAAAATACTTCGATTAACTGGTAACATTATCCTTTTGACCGCAGTGCCCGGACTTCACTGCAAACACAATTATCTGATTACAATCATTCTTCTAGTCACGGAAACTGATCTCTCAATGTTGACATTATGAATCACATCGGCGTAGACCAAGTTTATTTTTAAAACATTTTCTCCCATCCACTAGCAGTCGATATATATCTTGAGTTGTTATGCTATCTTACACTTCGATTTACACCAATATCATCGGTAAAAGATAAAGATGTGGTAATTAACAATAGACTCTTACATTTCTAGGTTTGACGTGGCACTTTAGATCTTCAAGTACATCAACAGTACCAGTACTGGGTTCTTTGACGCCTACTTATTCAGTGCGCCTGTGATTTAAGAGTGTTACAAGATGTTCAACTATTTCAAGGTTTCATTACATGTCTTAAGAAGGCGAACATACAGAGATAAAATCTACTATACATTTGCTATTCAGTGAGATGCTTTCTTATTTAATATTTCAAACACTACAAAAAAACATTATTTAATAGTTCCATTAGATGTTTCACACTCTTCAATCACTGTTGATATCAAGTCCCTGGCTATTCGTTCCATATTGTGGCCCGAGAGTAGCGTAAAACAGTAAAACACCTCTTCTTCTTTTCTCCTATATCTCCAGCTATATATCTTAGGTTCCAGTGAATAGAAACTAAAGTGAATTGAGCAGTGTTCTTGTTAGTGACGCTAATCGCGGCCGTATTGTCTTAATTGTGTTGTTTCTGTAACTTGCTGCATAAACCTTGTGAGTTGGAGCATTGTAGCAAATGTAGACAACGCTATTTTACATCGGTAGTACATCCTCATGGTATCATATAGAAAATCTCTACATAGACTTGGCAAAAAAACTATGTTTTTGGTCAATTAAACAATTTTTTTAGAAAAGTATTCTCCATAATTACCTGCAATATGGACATTTTTATACCGACAGCAGTTTTTCCTATCATTAAGATACAACAGGGTTACAAAGAAACAGTTTCATAGATTTCTTATGTTCAAATTATTTCCCTTCTAAACCTTAATATTCACAGGAAAGACCTTTGTATTGAGAAAATAGTTAACAGAAGAATTAGACAAGGCTTTATTTGAATTAAGTTAAGATAGTTTATTACTTTGAACGTCACATTGCCTTTATTAGGTCAGAACCAACCTTTTGGATCAATATGTTTGAAACATATCTCGGCACGGGTTCGAGTCCCGGGTGTGCCGAGATATTTTTCAAACATATTGAATTAAGATACATTTTGCGTAATCTCTTGTTGGCACAAAAACATAATTTTGTCAACAGATAATATTTAAATTACTCGTTTATTTCTCGGTTTAACTTATGGCGCTATCAGATATTTTATCACATTCTCTCATCTCACAGATATATTCACTCCTTCAATTGACATGTCCTTGGAGATTACAATCATGTTAAAGAAAAGCCTTGAGCGTTTTCTAGGACTTGATGACAGAGAGATAACTGCTGAATTATTCAAAATGAAATAGTTTGCATCCCTAAAAAACCTATTGACGGGCATAAAAAGCTTTCAAATAGCCAAGACGATCATAATCCTCGAGAAACGGGTAAATGCGAGTGAAATATGATAATTTAATGTTTCCTAACTGATAAAGAAAAGACAAAAATTCAAGGACGCACTTTTTAAAAGTGATTCGTTCGAGCGGAAGAATTGAATGAAGAAACAATAACTAAATATATTAGTCATACCTCTCTGACTCCATTCCATCTTGTCTATAACCACTTATCCCCATTCTCTCTCTCTCTCTCTCTCTCTCTC
>JAUUEB010480187.1:0-19413 GCA_032362205.1 Clione limacina | reverse complement strand
ACTGTAAAATTTGCTATAGACTTATTTCCCTTAAATACAAAATAGTTACGTCCCTTGGCAATATTTTTGCTTTGTTTAACACTTTAAAGCCACCAAAATCACATTTCCTGTTGTCCGATTTTGGTAAACCTTTAGTACATCATTTTAAAGATATTTATTAGCCAAAATCCGCCATAAAACCTTTTGTAGCAATTTTTTACCCCCTCTTTTTCCGTAGATGTACTCGACTATCCTCCGCAACACGACTTAAAGACAATATTTAGTTCATACATAATAAACTCATCGTATTTTAAACGTTGTTTTGCTGCCTACACAATGTTGTCGTTCTTATGATTATGTTGCTTATTTAGACTAGAAACATGAGTACTAACAGAGTGTACAAGTCCGACACTATGTACAACTAGAAACATGAGTACTAACAGAGTGTACAAGTCCGACATGATGTAAAGTAAAACAGTTTCTTACTACGCCACATCAGAGAAAATAAAGCTTAACGTCTGCAAGTTCTTATTTTTTTAGTAGCCTTAGTCTAAAATGGCATTTTTAAGCGAAGGATTGCACCAAATAACACTGGAAATTTATCAAAATTACAGCGTGGTCCGTACGACGACCTCGAACCGATCAGAAAGAAATGACGCAGTACACTCAGGGTTAACAATTACATTTCAGACATTTGCATTATGTTTTGAAACTGGTTTAGTTGGTGGCAATCCTATCAGAAGTAGCTTGTGAACTCTCTGAGCGTAGGCGTTGAAACGATTGAACTTTTTAAATTATGGGAACCAGGGGAAATTGTAATTATAAGAAGTGTGAGTGTTGACATTTAAATAATTAAAATTGCTCGTCAAAATGAAATGATTAAATCAAAGAAAGGGGGCTAATTTATGCTAATTGATGATAATTGATGCTAATTGATGATAAACCTTGTCTTTTTTTCAAATCAGGAACAAATCTGAAGGAAGTAATTGACCATTCTAAACTAGGTTTGATTAGCTGAATAGATTCTCATAATAAACTAATCGTGCTCTTTAATCAGATTTATGTGATCTACTTCCTTTAACCTAGATCAAAGCAGATCTGGCTCAATTGTCAGTTTCGAGCACAAAACAATATCTTCATTATCTGTTATATTGACTGCAATGTATTATAATTACAGTCGATAGTAATACTCGAAATAAGTTGGTATGTATTCATGGACAACCGAAAATATTCATCCAATAGAGATAAATGTATCAGTGAATAGCGATGTCTTGTATCAGTCACAGAGAGAAGGGAAAAATATGACCAACATATTTATGATTAAAAAAAAAATAATTCAGGTTTCTATCTTTGAAGATGGCGCAAAAATTAACAAAGACGTATAGCAAAATACTCAAAAGGGCCATAACTCTGTTTTTAAATTGATTATTCAAATAATTTTGAAAACTGGTGTAAGATAGTCACTAGTAGGGTCTCTTTGCAAGATTTCATATTCTTATCTCTTAAGGTGTGTGTTTTTGCCAAATTTACAATGAAGATATAGTAAAAATACTCAATAAGGGCCATAACTACGTCAATTGTTCACAAATATTTCTGGATTTAAATAGCAGAAATTTTATTCTTGGTCTATATCATCCTTCCAAATATGAAAGAGATCCAAACAAAATTACTCAAGTTATCGCGTAAACAGACACACAGACAGACAAGATGAACACTTACCACTACACAATATAAATCGATTTATTTGATTAAAATCATGATTTTTTTAATTTAAATTATTTTTTTATTTTTATTAAGTAAAGGGAACAAAAAACTGATTTTAACATCAATTTGATATGTCAGTTTTAATCTCTTAGATATCTTTTTAATTGAGAGAAAGCTGAATTTATTATTTTTACACAATAAAAAAATATTGATAAATCATGGGTTTTGTCTTCGGAAAGTTAAAAATCATTCAAATAATGTAAAAAAAAGAACAAAAATAAAAAAGAATCAAATATATCATGATTTTTTTCAAAAAAATCAAAAAAATCGCTTGATTTAAATCAAACCAACCCTGTGTACAACATAAAGGGTTCGAGTCTTAGCGAGGGAAATAAAGACTTTATATAGAGAAACTTTTGTGACCTGTGACAAAACCAGGCAATAGGTGAAGGTGACTGTTCATAGGGGAGAGAATACTGTATATAACCTGGGGAAACTATGGAGATAAGGTAACAGATACATGATAATAATATGATGAGATAACATGATACAAACGAATATCATAAAAATCAATGATATACAGGCACTCCCAAAACTGTGTTTTTAAAAATATAAATAGTATTTAAGCTTTAAAATACCATTATGATTCCTTAACAATCAAGTCTCAATGAAAACCTGCTTAAAAAACTTGAAGATTACTTGTTTGATGGGTCAGCAAGACTGTCTGTCTCAATGCTTATCTTGTGGGTGCTTTGGTGTTCAGTTTCTACATCATCATCCTCGTCATTCCACCCTCCACCTGCCTTGCCTGGTTCATGTTTTTTTGCTGTAGACAAAAAAGAAAATTGGCTGATCCTGTATTTAGTGAAAATCTTTAGATTGTTTGTGATTTCTTTACAATAAATGCCAACAAATCAGGAATATGCTTAAATCAATAAAAGATTATAAAGGATAAAAAGATTATGAGAACACCCAAAAATACAAATAATTAGTAGGCTAAACTAAAGTCAGGTTAAATGAAGAGTTGGTGAAAACCTAAAAGTAGATAGATATATTTTCTACTGTAACATTATTGAAATAAATTGAAAAAGTGTTAATAATTTTGAAAATTTAGTAGGTTTTTTAAAACTTTGATAAGTTCTCAGTAACATAATAACGTAATATATATAAAAGTTTTGAGGCCCTATCATAGCTGACAAATCAGTTATTTAATTAAAGTTGAGAAATGGTTGAAACCTTTATTTTTTAAAGGTGCCACATATAATGATTTATATTGGAGAACTCTGATGAAATAGAGATTAAAAAAGAAGACATCAACAAGGATTTAAAAAACTTTATTATCTTAATCTGATAAGAAATTACATTAGATACTGTGGTCAACGAAAATTTACTTTAAGTGAGTGAAACGACTATCAATCCCCAATTTTTTCATAAATAAACAATGGTAAAATAGGTTTAGTTAATTGAAAATTTGAACCCCAAAATATTACTGAAAGGAATTCTAAAAGACAAAAAGAATACAAAAAGACAGAGGAAATAGCAAAAACAGTTGGAGAATGGTACAAAAAGACTTGGATTTTGAGTTTTACACCTATAGCACCAACAGATAATAACTGTGAAATATATTCATTAATGCTGATGTAAGTGGGTTTTGTTAAAACCTGATATTTTCCCCGATAATATCTATAGAAAAACTTAAACAAAAATTGGTATTCACCAAACAAAATAGATGGTCCTGCTGACAGCTTCTTTGAAACCTGTATCTACTGCAGTAACAACATCAAGTTTGATCAATGACTCCTCATCATAAAATAAAAACTTACGTAGTGACCTGGTGGGTACAATTTCTAGATCTGCTTGTTCTGTTGGTGGTGATGGTGTTGATTCTGGAGATTGGTAGTTGACTATTGGGGGTTGATAATTACTGGTAGAAGCACTAGAAAGAAAAATTCAGTCAGAAACATTTAAAGAACATCGGGTAAGCATTCGTTTTTCATGTTGCTTCATCTAATTTGTTTTCTAAACATGAAAAGTACCAAGCCTAGTTTTAACATGTTGACTAGTTGACATTGAGGGATAATTTTTATTTCTTTATCAGGAGTAAGGTCTGCTGAACACTTGTAACCCCTGATAGGTAGAGTATCTTGTCTGATCTGAACTATCATAACTTTCTCACATTTCCCTACTTCTTAACTGATTAGAAATAAAGTAGGGCTAGGTTTGTTAAATACAATGAGTACGATGGTCTTCCCTGAACGCCTCATTAAATTAAATGCTGTATTATACAATAATCAAAAAGTAATGATCAGATGGAATAGGAAGCATTATGAATATTCTAAAATATAAAGAGGTTACAGACAAGGTTGTTTTCTCTCTGCACATTTATTTAGTATATATACAGAACAAATTGGCAGAAATACATATCTAATAGCAAAAGTGTTTCAAGACAGACAGAGGAGAAAAAGGTGAAAGAGGTGTCATATACAGACAACATAAACAGTGTCAAATTTTGTATACAGGAAGTGGTACATGTAAGCCGGAACAGAGAGAAATGAAGAACTTTTGACTCATTGAATGAGACAGCTGAACATCAAATGATGCAGCTGACAGGTGAGATTTAGAGGGAATTGTGAAATTAAGCATTCAATACTCATATATGCACACAATGTGTTTTGATTATTTAATGTTCAATTATCAGTGAATATCTGTGTATGTTTTATGTTAAATTTTTGCTATGTTCTGATTCATGTACATTTACCCATGTCTTTCCCTAAATAAGATTTTAAAACAAACCCACACAAACAAAGAAAAACCAATCAAAACTCTTATAATTATAAAAGACAAATACATTACAAATTCCTCTTTTGTGCATGACTAATGAAAGGGGCATAACAAAACAAAGGCCTTGGTTAAGTAAGTTAATCCCTCACTGTACAATTTGGTGAATATTATTTAAAAATGTTCGATCCCAAAACGATGATTTACTCATTTTAAGGACCCCTCCACTCATCTCAACACGTGCGAGGTATCAATATAATAGACTTCTAGAAACAACAACGTCAGCAAAATCTTTTAAGAGTCAACTGAAAGCCCCCTCCCCCCGCCCTTAGTTGAGTAACGTACCTGGCCACGTACCTGGGCAAAATTTGACACTAAATATCAGATCCTTATCCATATGGAACATTTTTATATTACTGACATGAAAAGATTGATTAGGGTGAGTAATCAACCCATTTGTACAGCAAAACGACTTCATGTGAGATTTAGAAAGGATTTATGTATGAACCCAAATAATACGAAAAGAATATAAATTACGACGTAGGATTCTACAAGGTAAGAAAGTATTCAAGATTGCAATCCACCCTTAGGCGAGACACAGTGTTGGGAGGATATACCCTTAATTATCATAATTGCCCCTTATGTCGAATGACAATACGACTGCTTCTATGTTTTATGTGAACTATAACTCTAAAAACTATAGCAAACAAAGTTATCAGAAAACCTATCAATAACATTATCTAAACTATATAATGTGAATTTCAAGCGGGATTTTCCAGATATCCTTACATTCAATTGTTAAGGTTAGGACTTCATGAACTGTCGACTAATGTCAATGCCGTCATACTTTTGATGAACGGAAAAATATTGGTCTTTAAAAAAGATGGTCCCCATGATTGTGTTTTGCTGAGGGTAAGAGTTGGAACGGGATGGGTGTTTTGGTTATTTGAGTAGGGTCTGCAAATTGTCAAGTCGTGTTGGCCGATTGTCAAAGTAAATAAGCGTGTAGTTTGGTTGTCAAGTAATGATAGTCAAGGACACAGTAAACTTGTTTAATGTTTAGGATTCAAACTCGTCGACAACCAATACACAGAGGACCATAATTTGGCAGTAGCTCATGTATAATCCCTTGGAGTTTACTTTGGTCATAGTAGTCTCTTTCACTTTTACACATATCTTGGACTTGGTTTTATGTTTAAACATTGATCAGGTCTAGTTCTCTCTCTTGTTAGATTGTATAGGAAAAAAGAATGGACAACAAATATACCAATGAGCTGTTATATGTATATTTACTTATATTAGCAAAATATCTATTTTCATATTTGTCTGACATTGTGCGTTTAAGCGAAAACAAACGACATAGATGTGTATGTATGTTTGAAAATTATGACTGCACTTTTAAAGGACAAGAATATATACCAAAGACGTCATTGTTTGTTATCATTTTTACAATCAATTTGTTAATTATGAAACGCTTTGGGTATAGGTTAAGTCACATAATTTAATTCGGTTTCATACTTCACGATGACAAGATTTGTTTGATTTTAAAAAGAGTTCCTATCGAAGTTTATAAATGAGTCCGATGAAAATACTTTTTTGTTTCGTTTCGATTCGGTCTATTAGATTTATACTTTTTGGTTTTGATATCTGTATCCGATCATTTCAAGTTTAAAAAAATTCTCTTACTCTTTTAACGTGTATAACCATGGGCGTCACTTAAAAAACCCGTTACAATAATTCCGAACACGTTTATCAGACTCGTTATTTCCATTAAAACCGAGATCATGCTGATAACATCGGAGACATTTTTCAATCACCTTTTATTTGTAAAAGCATATACTAAGATCAAAGAGCTTTTGAATTCAAATAATCAAAGGTCTGGAATTTATTGTGATTGTTTTAAAACAGGGAGTGTGGGCAACAATATTCTGGTGATGAAAAGGTTATGAAAGACCGTTAACCACATTAGTATTATCTGAAGTTGTATTCTTTATTTAAACTAGTAGATGCCCCGTTCTCCGAACGTGTAAGACAGATTTGAGACTGACAAAAATTAATGATGAAGGACAATAAAAAATATTCTCCCTACGTGAGGCTCGAACACACGATCCCTAGATTAATATTATCGTGCTCTACCGACTGAGCTAGCCGGGATACTGATACCAGGCAACACAAATCCGATGAATTCCCAGTAAGCGCAAGTCATAAGCTCGCGTTCATTACGTCCCTTATACCACCCGTCGCTACTATTGACGACGGACTCATTGTTTAATCTTCATTAACGCAAAAGTTAGGCTTTAAATCAAAAGATAAATATCGCTATTCGATCCGCAACACATGAAACTATAAGAAAAGTATCACTTATACACCTAGAACTTCCCAGGGAAAATATGTATAGACCCCTCGTTTTTAACTTTCTTAGCTCAATTATAATAAGATAGTTAATACACGATTTTGGTGAACAAAGGTGCCATGTCGTGGTTTACGTCATGTATCTTGGTAATGACATTAATCTCATCAATTTAGTAACATGTAATACATATTTATATTTACACTAAGTATCACGTAAGGTCTAAGGTCAGTATATGTCACCTGTGCACGAACCTATTGTCTTCTGTCCAATTCTACCTTGATTTTAGGACTGCAGTTGAGTTTGACTAGTAGTTGTCTGGCTTCTTTTCTTACAAAGTATGTTTTCTTCTTTGTATTTTCTTGCTTTGGTGTACTCTTATTGTCTCTCCCACTTGCATCAACACATTGGCACCTTATATGTATCTCCCTTGTTAGAAGGAAAATATGTGTGAAGGTTCCATTATCTCAACACAGTTAACATGTTTCCTCCATCCCAAACTATGTAATATTCTTTGCCGGGAAAAAATAGTAGGTCAAAAACTGATTTGACCAAAAACTTGAAGCTATATTCTGACCTGCTTGTAATGTCTCTGTGACTTAGCTTCTTCTCTAGCATCCCCTCCCCCCCACCATCTTGTGTGTTCTCCCTGTTGTGCAAGACACGTCATCTTTACTTTTCTCCATTCTCCCTCTGTTTCTCATGCTAACCACCATGTTTCTCGTTTCTCTCTTCCCACTAGAACAGTAGCATCTCTTTGGCTTCATCACCAGTCTTTTCCTGCCTGCGTTAGCTATTTCTACTATTCCTGTGATCTCTCTCATTCTTATCCTCTCTTAAGCATCGTTGAAACTTGCGTGTTTTTCTGTCTTCCTACATCAACGTAACACATATGTCCTCTTCCTCCTCGACGGTAGTCAATAATCTTGCCTTTATCTACATGATTGTGTGTACATGTATTCCACATACAGTGCTTTTGGTATCCCACCTATCTTACCAATGATGCTGTGATGAGCCTCTGCATGTCTTTTCCTTTTCTTTCCGGCATATTGTAGATATTGAGTGGCCACATTAGTCGGGGGAGTATTGTGTTGAACCATCATTGCTTTATATATTCCTGGTTCTCTTTTAATTCCTTAACTACTTCTTCTATCTGTTCTTGGTTATTGAAATACATGCTGTATACTTTCCGTAAGTTCTTTCACTACTTCTTCTATCTGTTCTTGGTTATTGAAATACATGCTGTAAACCTTCTGTAAGTTCTTTCACTACTTCTTCTATCTGTTCTTGGTTATTGAAATGCATGCTGTAAACCTTCTGTAAGTTCTTTTACTACTTCTTCTATCTGTTCTTGGTTATTGAAATACATGTTGTAGACTTTCCGTAAGTTCTTCTACTGGTTTGACTGTAATTGAAGTGATAAGGGTCCCCACGACTTTTGTTGTCCTGCTGCTGACATCTATTTTGATAAGAACCCTGGTTTCTCTTTTTTAACAGCAAGCCCCGCCCACTTTAGCTTGTAAACACGTTTGTCAAGCAGGTACTTGATTTGAACCAAACTATCTTCTGTTGTGGAAATATCATCCATTAATAGTCTGCTGTTGACTTGACGTTGTCCTGATGTTGTCTCGGGTCCTTTTTATGTCATTGTGGGGGCAAATAAGATTACATTTAAGGTACAACCTGTGATAATACCTTCCTGTAATGTTGACATTCAGTTGTCTAGTTGTTTCTGGCGAAGCGGATTTTCATGTATGCATAATATGAGACCACTAGATTGCAGACATCCTATGGTACGTGGGCCTTCTTCAATTCTAGCTGGTTAGGTAAAGTCACGTTACCACCAGATTTGTTTATCTGCATTTGCCCCATTGACAAGTTCTGACAGCACAGCTATGTGTTCCATGCACCCTGAAACTGCTGGCACTTACAACTTAAAATGTCATCGTTTTGAAAATGTTACGATTTGTTAAATGAAAAAAAAGGGTACGTATTGGTCATTCTTTTCGACTGTGTTTAGAAACTGTATCTATCGTTTTCATGCACCAGCCTAGGATTTGTTTTAAAGTTTTGATTATGGTTGTAAAGTCGATTGAGTTGTTTTAGAGTTTTGATTTTTGCTGTACAGACTATTTTATATGATTTTCAGTTTTATTTTACCTCCTTTCACCTACGAGTACAGTACACGTACTGTTAATGAATAGAAACGTCACTGAGTGTTCTTCTCTGTTGCACTTATGTGCCTGAGCACTGAATAAATAGAAATTATGTTGTTATTTGCCATAAGTCAAGCTGGGTATTGTTCACACTTTTATCACAGAATCACTCTTCAAGTGGTTTTTCTTGGAGCAACAATGTTCGTTTAAATTTTTATTGAGACATTGCTTTTTTTTGTCTATTTGTTGTTGTAACAATTGAAGTACGGTTATTGCCATAATCAACATCATCACATATAGATGTGATCCTGAAAATGTTAACAAGTAATTTAAAGTCATCAACAAATTACCGTTTGCACTGTTTAGCTTCCATTTTCCAATTGTTTAATGGGGGCATACCCAGTACCCTAATATTAAGACCTATTATACTAGTGGATATAATAAATTGTATTTTTTTTGTCTTGACAATTCACAAAAGTTGACAGTGGATGAAAAATATACTATAAAAATGAAATTATTTGTAATTTTGATATGTTTTGAAATGATGTGTATATCATCAAAAGTGACTGTTTTAAGATTTTAATAAGATCTAAATGCACCTTTTATCTTCCCTTTTTCAAGAATGTCCAGGGGGGATTTCTCTTGTTGTCATGAACGAAAAATATTCAAATGAAGGCTGCCGTAGAGACCCCGAGAGTTTTGTTCTTGTCCACCAGCTTGAAAAGATTTTTTTGGCGTAAGGTATTTTGTATTTTGACTACTATGCATGTTAATATAAATCTTAAAACAAGCAATAGAATGATTCTAGAATAATGTTCTTTGGTGTTTAAGCACTTGAAAGTGTATATTATATATTCCATTCTTTTTATTTCGTGCGTAAGCTTTTAATGTTTCCATTCTTTTGCATTCAGTATTTAACACATATAAATTATATCCTTTTGTTTCCGAAAATTGAATTTTTAATTAAATATTGATTGACATAACAAGTAATTCACTCCAAAAAATATTTAATATTTGTTTCAATAATGCAATCCATTGAATAACTTAAAAAATATGACCAAGAACCTACTCAGATACAACAAGAAATACTCAAATCGTATCCAATCTGATACCGAATTTCAGTAATCTGCACAGCACTGCAAATAACTTATTCTATTAATCACAGTACGACAATGGATGAGGTAAGAGATAAAGTATGGCATAATATCGTGTTTTAACTCATCGATCACTCTCAGATACTATTAAAGTGGTAGGTTCAACCGGAAACAATCTTTCATATCAGACGCAGTGACCGCGTTCCTACGCCAGTAACCTCTCCATTAACCATAAACCAAGACTCAATTTAGCCCTTGATTTACGATCGAGAGAGGCATACAATTTCCGGTCGACATAATTGCAGTCTTGGTACAAAGCTTAGTCTGTAGGTCTCTGTACTGGAAGGATAATGGTATTTACATCTTTACCTCCCTCATATATTACAGAAGCTTACATGGAATTATATGTAGAGCTATTTCAGATCCTTTGTTGAGTTGTAACTCATTCAAATAAAAGATAATTTTATCAAACAAACA
Source organism: Clione limacina (assembly GCA_032362205.1). Taxonomy (NCBI): domain Eukaryota; kingdom Metazoa; phylum Mollusca; class Gastropoda; order Pteropoda; family Clionidae; genus Clione; species Clione limacina. The sequence goes on along the minus strand of JAUUEB010480187.1, from coordinate 8,875 downwards.
AGTTTATTAGTGTTATTATACCCTTGAATGTATTTTAAACATTTCTTTCTAAAATATTAATTCAAGATATCACACATTTCTATAACTTATACAGACATTTACTACATGCCTTAATATGGACAGGTTTTGTGTGTTTGTATCGTTCACGCGCTTTCAACTCGGACGGAATCAACATGGTCAAGAGCACACCTAGAGGACTGATTTGGCGTTGGCCGACTGCTTTACACTCTCATGTTTTAATATTTTGGTGCGTCCCACCACCCAGAGGCTGGCGGCTATCCGACATCAGAAGGTACTTTAGATATTTAGGATATCAGAGTTATAGTTGACAACATATGACATCAGACAAGCATACAACAATACAGGGCCATATCCAACAATTTACTTTTGCCTATGGAGTAGACTTCAGTTCTTTACTTCAGAAAAGAAGCCATACCCTCAGGCTAATATGGGGCAGTAAATTATTTCATAAGTGTAAAATGTTATATTATATGTGAAGACTGCAATAAGAAAAAGGAGGTTGCTGTTGAAATTGGTCAATTACCGCCCTTAGAAACCAACTTTTTTTGGAAACTACTCACACTCGATCCCTGAATACTTGGTAGATAATACAATCTTGGTCATAATATGTTCTGTCCCACTTGTTAAAACAACGATGTTTTGAATACCTTTTTTGCATTCATTTTTAAAGTATTTTTAAGTGATGATGTAAAAAGTGCTTACGAGACCTGACCAAGAAGTAGCTAATAGGTCATGATGCAAAGTCACAAAAACACGTTTAGATGGATAAAGCTATCTCACTCAATATTATAGACTTTCGGTTTTAAACATTCCCTCACAACACATCTGAAACACGTTTTAATCTAATACGACACACCGTTAACGTGTTGATGTTATAAGCAAACTTTTAACACTATGTTAACCATAAACAAAAGCAATCATGCCGCAGATCACAGACGCTGAAGGAAAACAAATTATCAGGTTTCTCCTAGGACCTGAAGGGGATAGAGCCCCTTGTGTTAAGCTGGACCACAAGATGCGGGCAAGGGTGAACCAACCCCAGACGATACATCAGCTTGAAACTGCATTGAAAGAATAATGGAACAACATTCTGCAAGCCGACATTTAGACGTTATTTGGATATATGCGCCAACGACTGATCGCTGTGATTGCTGCAAGAGGGGGAAATACCAGTTATTAGTTTTGTGACTTTGTTTAACCTCTATGCACTTTGGCTTAGGCTCATGACGACGTCTGGTGATTGCTATTGATAATGTTAATTAAATATGATGCATAAAAGGTATGCAAAACGTGTTGTTTAAATCAATATTCAATAATTTATTGTTTATGGTGTTTTATCATTGTTTATACAAGTGGTATAGAACATATTACAGAGGCAGTGCATACATAATGTACTATATGCTTGGTCTTCGTCCAGTATAAGTATGTGTTACATATAACTATCTTGAAATGTTACGCAACTTCATAAGACATCAAAGATGTCATTAAGCAATTAAGTATAGTGTTTTGTAATATCTTTAAATCCGGAGATTGGACACATACTTGAGAATTCAAAGGAAGTCCCATTATACATATTATAATTAGATACGTCTTTGAGATATTAAACAATCACGAATGTACCTATGATAATCCTTTATAATACCCCCATTGGCATGGCTCCGCCTTTCACCTTAGAAACATCATAATCCTATCATGATAGTCCCCGCCTCTCTCAAGTTATTCCTGAGTAGTTTAACTCATGGTCAAGACTCCCATGTGTTAATTAAACTATTTCGTTAATACTTCCTCAAGTGGTCATGCACTCTTGTTAATCCTAATATTATTAAGCCTTTGAGTTGCCATCATATATATAGTGCGATGTGAACATTAATTAGGGCAGTTGATCAGTGCAGTGTAAACTCCAGGGGGCTGCTGCTTTTAAAACGTTGCGCCAGCATAATGCTCATGATTGAGTCAACTGGCTAAGAAGAAGAAGAAGAAGAAATAACGACAGTCACCATGTAGGACCTATGTGATGCTTCGTGTCTTGTGGACTTTTAACATTCTTAAACATGTTGTATCTGAAAGTGGACTTCAATAAAAACCATATATATCCTGAATCGAAGCGTGTTAATTGCCTTACATATTTTGTGAATATATTGTGCTACAACCCCCCTCTCTACCAGTACTCATAATGATATGATGCGGTCACAAAACAAAATTTCCAAATAGGAAATAATTTAAAAAACTGTAATTGTCGTTTGATGAAGATAAACAAGTTTTGTCTTTTAAAATGCCTTTTCTAAATAAATGATCTAAAAAACCGAAAAAGACATCATTACCCAATTGAAATACGCTTCATTTAATCTCCATCATCCACATCGCCTCAGGGATTCTCAATCTAATCCCAATGTCTTTATCCGCATGATCTGCCGTAACTAGACATATTGCATGAGTCAGTGACTTCGAACAAGTAATACAAAACTTAATAAAACCGTCATTGACATTTCGCAAATATTTGACGACTTAACTGATTAACTGACCTTACGTTGTTGAAAATTAGTTACATTCATTTTACTTTCTTCTTGAACCTTTCATTTGTTCTTGTCTTTAAGTCCCAAATAGCTTTTATCAACTCGAAGGTATAATCTCTTTTTTATGAGACCATGTGTTTTTGCAACAATAATGTTATTGAGATCCGTCTTCACGGTCAAAACGATCAAATGTAAGCATAATAGGAACAAAACACTTTTTTCACCCTGAAAACGATTGTGATTTTAACTCTAATCTTAACATCAATATTGTGTCATCAATGGTTTTTTAACTTAATACATGACAATAGTTACTATTTTTGACCATGAACAACAAGTTCAAGGTAATACATCTACGTATGAATAATTCAATACATGTTCAATACAACCTCACCTTTCAAGGTTCAACTTCTGATTTTTTATGTTGTGACAATCACCGATATCCGTATGGCCTTGACCTCTAAAAGGAGTTGACTTGTTAATTTGCCAATTTGCATGTTTTGCTTTGCCACTAAGTGATTATTTGAGTGTATTTAGTTTGTGTACTGGTCTACTGATTCAGACAATGTTTATAACTTTGGGACATTGGTCGGATATCTAATTGGTTTTCATCATTTTACCTGAAGTTCAGATAAATATTTGTATCTTTTCGCATTGGAATTTTTCTTTCTACTTTAAAGTTAGATGCCAGTTAGATTTCTAGCTAACTTAGAAAACATCAATTACCCAAGAAAAACACTGTGCTATGTTTGAACAAAAGAATCAATACAGCACTCATTTACACTCAGGTGGGTTATTTACAGGTTAAAGGCAAAGTCGTTTCACAAATATTACAAATATATCTTTGATGTTTTTAATGACACAGGGGACAAAGCTCGGGTGCTTTATGAATCCAATGTTTCGATCTCTTTGTAAAAATTCAGCATGAAACAATTTGCATTTATATTCTTATGTAACAAGTGAGTTGAAAAGTATCATTGAATGGTCACAAACATATCGTATAGGATTTAATTGGCAGTTGGATACCGAGACTGTGCTAATTAAAGTCATCCCAGGGCATGCGTTTCCTTGTATATTCTTCTTACGAAGTTTACTTGGTTAAGAGCAAACTAAAACAACCGTCAACAGGAACGCAAATGTAACATACGTATTCTCTCAAACATCTCAAAAGTTCATCAGAAATAAAATAATTATCTTTTAACTTAGTCATCAATTTTGTCCTTTACAAATGTCATTATTTCGTCAAAAGAAAAACAAAATAAGCCAGAATTTTGTTTAAAGGCTATACACACAGATTGCGACATACATGATATCACATTTCAAAGCGTCGTTTTAGACTAGCTTTTTTCTTACGAATATTTTGTCTTCAGCACTTAATGTCAACTCAATAACGACAATCTCATATTTTGTCTGTCTCTTATATTAACGAGAGATCCAGTGTTCATTGACATTACATCTAATGGATTACACTCCATGCTCCTTTCATCGCGCTCGTTTTTTCAAAGGATCGTGTTCGATTATAACACAAGAGAATGGAAAACAAACACCAAAATCATCAAATAAGAATGGAGATTGAGACACATATTCCAAAACACTTACACCAATCCCGTTGTGATGACTTTATATTTCGTATGTCAGATAAAGCTTTTATATTTGTAAAACTGATTCGTTTACCGATATTTTCACATCGTTACACTAATTTTACATCAAGACAGTCTTCGAATGACCCCTTTCAAAAAATGTGATGCAGACATTTTGTTTGAATGATGACAACATCTTTGGTGCAACGTTTTGTTTGTGATTTCCAAAGATGGCAGATCATTGTCTGAGCTGTTTTAATTGTGTGAATATGTACGCCTTTCGTTAATTTGAAGGTCTTATTTTTCTCATGAAACATAAACATATATATGTTTTTTCTTCTTTTGGAATAGTTTTTTTTAGAATCGTTTTACCTGACGAGCATTATCATTTCAATTGCCTTCAAAAAAAGACACAAATAATTATATCGACAACATTGATTAAAAAGATCATGCTGACTGTGAAGATGAAGTTGCCTTTCTACGTGTGCGGTATATACTTTAAAGTAATGTGTACACAGCTCAATTGGTAACAATAAACCCTCAAAATGTATAACACAAACTCTTAAACAATGTCTTTATAGCAGGTGGCAGGCAGCACTCTGCTGCTAAAATAATTATTTCTATGAGTCTTATGAGCTTATTGGGGTTCGAATAATAACTCTTGATAAACATTGTCTTTATATTTTGCGATTGATAGTATTTAGAAATAGCATCGTAGATACAAACTATGAAAATAACACTTTCGTCTAAATGAAATAAAGAAATCTTAATAATATCTTCCTTTAACTTTTGTTTATTCATCAAAAAAGATAGGCCTTTAAAAGCAAGGTTCACACGTATGTATGTAGAATATGAGCAAGGGAAAGAGAAATCAAGGAAAAGTAAATGCCAGTATGTACTACAAGATTGCCTTTTCCCCCAAAAAAGCCTATCTGGATGTCCGAAAAGCTAACGAGTAGTTGGTATTGGTATTATTCATTTCTTTAATTTTATTCAGTCATTTATATTTTATACAATCATGTTGGATGTTACTTTATTGTTTACTCAACCGGTAGTCCTAGAAAAATCCAAAACATGTAAACATTATCAAGAAGAATCATGAATAGCTAACCTTAATTTTTGCGTGGAGCAAACATGTCTCGTTATCTGGTCAACAGAAATACTATTATTTCCTTTTCTTTTTCGAGATGAGACTGTTGTTATTGATATACCTTATTGGGATACATTCTGATCAACACGACATATACAAAGTGTCCTTTATATAATTTGAGAACGCGATGATTAGTGTACTGATTGAATCATCACCTGCTGAACGTCTTGAAATTTCTAGATTTGATCATTTATTCAACACAGTTATATCCTCGATTATATTTAGATTCAGACACCCGATGCTCCTTACATGAGTCTGTTTTGGCTGGATAAAGGAACGGATACTACGCCTTTGTATGAAGCACTAAAAATAATGTATTATAATATTCACAGGTAAAACATTGATGTATTCGTGTAGTTTGTTTAATAAGACATACACTTATAACTGCAATACCAACTAATTTCACAAAATTACAAAGCACTAACAAGAGTTTTTGCGAATCTTTATGAAGAAAGAAGTGAAATCGGTGCAACAATGCGTCATGTCAATTTTCTCTCCTACTCGATATGCTCTGAACTCTGAATGCCAACTCTTTACTGCGTATATCGCATGTTGTCTGTCTCTTACATTATTATTAATGAAAGATCAAATATTCTTTTCCATTATATCTAATGGATAGCACTCCATGCCCTTTTCATAGCGCTCGTTTCTCAAAAGAATCGTGCTTTGGTTATTACGAGATGAGAAAACAAACATTATGATGTTGTTATATATTCAGAAGCATTTGAGCGTTAACTCTTCTGTTGAGAAAACATAATGATTATAATGGCATTTCAATAACATTTATATTATCCAAACATAATGGTGCGATGAGACACATATTTGACAACACTATATGCCAATATAAATTGCGTTGAAAAGACTTTGAATTCATATGTCAGATCGAGCGTTTGTATAGATTATTTGTTCCTGGCACTTAACTAATTGAGTTAATTTTCTACATTCCTAGATTGGCAATTCTGGGTGACAATCAGATAACATTGTGTAAGACCGTTGACATTGGGAAATACTATACTAATGTGCCTGAGCTCTGAATTGAATAAATTGAATTGAATTGAATATACACAATAGTAGATTTAATGAACATGTATAAGAAGTCTTCTTTCAAAACGATATACATATATAAAAGCAGTCATTCTTCTGCTATTGACATATTTCTCCATACCAAAAACGAATTTAAAGATAATGTGATACGGACATTGCGTTCACATGTTTAAAAACAGCAACCTGCTTCGTACATTGTTCTGTTTTTTTATTTCAAAAGATGTCCAACTGTTTGTTTGTGTTGATTCATCGTTGTTAACTGGCTCTCCTTTGATGTGTCCATTAAAAACTTATGTTGTTTTTCCTTGAAGAACATTATCATATCGGAGATTTCCAAACTAGGAAACTAGAGATTTAATGTATACAATAAAACAGTGTACTAATAAACAAAAGAAATAAAAGACAAAAGGTTTTACCGTTAACATTTTCTCAAATATTCTTTTTTTAAATTGAAAAGTATTTTCATCCAACAGAAAGTGTTTGCATGTTTAAGCCTGTATACACTGTGAATATTCAAGTGATGTAGTTTTTACTTCTCAAATCCTACCTATATAAATTGTTCTATGGATTCCTAAGGGTCCGAAAAGAGTAGTTTCCAAAAAATTATTTGTAGAGGGGTAATCTAGCAATTTCAAATGAAAACCCCAATTTTCAAGCATATGTGCTGTTTTTTTTAAATTAGCCATGTCTAGAGAACTAAAAGGGCTAGGGGAACCTAGTTGGCATCATAATATAGGTAATGTAATCATAAAACCATTTGGTTTTCCTTAATATAAATGAAAATCTTTAAAGGTTGATTTTTATACAAATTGTTTCATGTTTTATGCCCCTGACAAGATATTTTCAAAAATGTGACGTTAAGACTTTTTATTGTATGTGTAAACAGTAAAATATGCTTATTTCGACTTAATCTCTCGCCAAATCATGCGTGAATGTTTTGCAATTTTTTAAAATAAATTCCAAAATCCTTTGAAATTCTGATTAAATATATGCACCCCAGGATTACACGAACAGTAATAATGTAATGGTGAAAATGACATTGAAAATGTTTGTGACCTTGAAACTTGAATTTTCGGGGAAAATGTTAAGACTTATTTTATTGTTTATTGATAAAATGGCGAAAAAGTATAAAATGGTTTTGTCCTTCAAAATCTTAGTTTTTACCTTGACCTTCAAGTGACCTTGAAATTTACAATTTACAACTGAAATGATTTTACTGCAACTCAAAACCAATGGATACATATACTTTACTTTTGTTTTTTTGAACGGTTGGTAGCTATTCGAGATAAGCCGTTTTATATTTTATATACTTTATACTGAACGACACCTTGGCCGCCAGCTTGAATTAAAGAAATTCCCCAATAATGACAAACTGGCATCAGTTGGATTCTGATTCAGCACCCATTTTTCTACCTAAAATAATTACAAAATTTACTTCATACCGTTAAATAGGGTATTTCCCTCTTCTGCCAGGCTCATACAGATGTTGGAATTGCGTATTGCATGCCATTTTTTGAACGTGTGTTCATGTTTGCCCTTTTCGATTTGAGTGTCATTAAGTTAATAAAAAACGGATTGGCCTAATATGTTATCAGATTAGGTCTCCTGAAATAAATCCAAAGCTAATTTGAATTTGAACATAATTTGTTGATTCTATGAAAGTTTATAGACTAACGTTTTTTGTATCACCTTGTACATCAACACATTTGCCAGAGACATGCTGACACACACACATGTAGATTGAACATTTGGCAACTGTTACAAAACTTGTTAAGTAAAACAAAAATAACACACATAATTTGTATAAATCAAACAGAAATTGAGCAACATTTATAATTCATAAATTATAGCCCACTTGGCAGTATGCACCAACTCACTTTATTCATAGAAGATCAATTAGCAGCACGCACCACTTTATTTAATTAATTAAAGCCTACTTGACAGTATGATCCCAATCACTTCATTAATTATAGCCCACTTAGCAGTATACACCAAATTACTGTCATAGAAAACACGGATAACGCAAGCTATGAGTACTTGTTTATTTAGTCGTATTTGTGATTGTTTGGTTTAGATAACTCAGCCATGTAGGTAAATGAATTATTTGAACTGTCAAATATCTGACTATAAATGAGGCAATGTGTTATTTTATGAGTATACAAGGTGCTTTCATGTTTGCAGAAGACCATTAATTTCTTCACTAGGTGTGCTTTAAGCTTTAAGTAAGAAAAGGTTGGTCCTCTATTTGACAGGCCTAGCATTAAAACAAATGCTAAATGTCAAACTTGAGCAATGTCTTGATAGTTGTCGGTTATGTGCATAATGTTTAGAACAGGACTGGTAGCCTCACAAGTTTATGACTTTATGACTTTTGTGTGTTTTTTTTAAATTTATTTATGGTTGGCCGGCTGGAATAATAGTATGCAATAGAATTACGGCCACAGTTTAAACTCAATCGACCTGAAACTTTCAATAATAATAATAATTTATTTCCCCGAAGGTTTTTTTGTCCCGTGAGGGCACTTTTTTCTCCAATGATTTTTTAGGTCATTGCGTGTCGCTGCAGGGCA